>NXFV01000749.1:0-58889 GCA_002803225.1 Gamarada debralockiae | reverse complement strand
TTGGGAGGGGTTTGCTCAACTGCGTGGACTGAGGTCAAGTGTCGCTTGAAGACGTCCGCACGATTGAAGGACTTCTCTGCCGCTGAACCGCTTCCAGGGCAGAAACCACAGACCATTGTACCCTTGTAATGGGTTAATGTGTGGCGATTTTTATCGTACTTTCTAGCAAATCCCTTGATATGGTAATCACATGTTTGGATCGGACATTTCTCTGGCCTTTCGTTTTGGTGAGTAAGCATGTGAGCCTTCAAATCTTTGAAGACCTTTCCGCATTCTGGGTATGAGCAGCGTCCCTTCTCCCTCGATTCCTCGCTGCTGAAGTTATCCTGACTACTATAAGAGTGGTGCGATACAACAGATGGTCTTCTCGGTGGCGGATATGGATATGAATTGTATTGCGAGTTCAGGTAGGGCGATTGGCTGCCAGCCTTGATTGGCCTTGGACTGCGCGACATGTGCGACAAAGCTGGTGAAGCTGGATATGGTGGTGGCGGATACGCAGATGCGTCATTGTTTGATTGTGTTGCTGAAGCTGGGCGGCCAGAGTAGGGCGCGTGAAGAATGCTGGGGTCTAGAGCGAGATTTGTTAGCAAATCGATCCTCAAATTTTCGGGTGATTTAAAAACACAACGCTGGATTGACAGAGGAAACCGACAAGATGATTCAAGAGGAGGCACAAAATTGCCACTAGATTGAGAAAAGAAAGGAGATTGATGATATGTTGCAAATGATGGGGCCGACTCAGATGTGAACGATGATTGCGACACTGCAGAAACAGGAGAGGATTGGGTCCTGCTAGCAGCGCTTGATGGGGCGAAGGCGTTTGCGCTGAAAGCTTGCGACGGTCGACGCGTAGAAGTAGGAGATACTGAAAAAGCAGAAACAGAAGGAGATTTGAAGCCGGTGTCCCTATAATCCCTCCTCACTGCACTGACGGGAGTGACTGGCGAAGCCATTGACCTTGAATCGGCTGGGCTTTGAATTTGGTCGATCATGTCCGCTGTTCTTGGAGAAGGTACGCACGTTGACAAAGAAGAAAGAGACTCGGGGTTTGATGAGATCGAACCGTGCTGACGAGATGCAGACGTAGTAACGTTTTTACACTCACCAACAAAGACATTTGGTTTGGCTTGATTGAAATCTAAAGCGAAGTCTTCCACACTTGGTGCGTTGAAGGAGTATTCGTTATTGCTTTGAGTAAAGTTGTCGTATCCCACGATGCCTGGGTTCAGGCCCAGGCCGTGTGATGTCCATTCTGGAACTGGAACAATGTGGCCATGGATGGAGTTGGGAGATCCCATGGCAGAGGAAGTTGCTGAAGCTCCGGAAGCTGTCGAGTAGTTCGAGGGTGCTTGTGCTCGAATGTCTGGCGATTCGATAAACTGCTGAGCCTCCGCGTACATCGTCGTTGAATTAAATCCTGTGCTGGTTGGGTACTCCTGTCTTGGAAAGGAGTATAGCCCATTGTGCTCTGTCTCGAAGTTTTGTAGCCCTGAGAAGGGAAAGGTAGGAGGAGAATACATGTTTTGCGGATCTGGGTAAAGAGCAAAGTCTTGCTCTTCGTTATCGTTGCTCACGTGGCGCGACAACATGTGGTAAGTGTGGTCTGCAATTGAGACCATAGTTGTTGGATTGGAAGACAGTGATGGCAGGCTGTAGTCTTGGGTGGAAGCCGGTATCGCCGACTGCTGTTCAAGAATTAGAACATGTTTTGACTGAACCCTTCAATCTGCGTAAGAAGTTCATACCTTCAGTTCTGAAGAAACCCCACTCTGGTTGGTGTTGTCGAGGAAGGATGTTTTGAACAAGATACTTGCGGAAGTCCTTGACTAAAAAGTTCGAAAGTTGTTTCGCTGGGTTTCCCGTGTTGATGGTAGCGAAGGCTAGATCCTGTCGACTGGAGTAGGATTGCTAGCTGTTGGATGATCTGCTCTGATCTGAGACAGGAGGTAAATATCCAAGAAGGGGGCGAGACGCGGAGAATATATAGGGTATGTAGCGAGGACGGAGGAAAAAAGCAAGGTTGGGAAGGAGTAAGATTAAGTACAATGCGGTAAGACGAGGTACTGCTGATCGATGCCTTATTATTGCCAAGCAGCGATTGCAGGACTTGATATGTTTGGATGTAGATGTGGGATGAGCTCTTCAGAAAGTTTGGGGGCACATCAAGGGTTAATTATTGACTTCGAGATCATTGCTTGACGGGAAAGACGCGACCAGGTCTAAGCCCGGCAACACAGGGACAGGGGCGCCACATGAACAGGCATCGCTGGCGGATCCGCATCAGCCCAGAATGACCCAACGACCCCCGGCTGTCCTGTGCACAAAATGTGGACTTTTTTGGATCGCGAGCAACAAGGTCTGGTGTCCAACGCATAGAGCTCTTAGCTCAGACAGCGCACCACAGTTGACTGTGGCTCTCTACTGCCACACTGGCTAGCTCAAACTGCAGTGGGTGCATTCTCTGTGCATCAAAACAGGCACCAAAAACACAGCCTTATGCCACTTTGGATGCTCGTCTGGTGTGTTTGGCTGGGATCTCCTTTTGGCGCATGCACTCAGGGATCGGTGACAGAGTTGCATGGTTTGCTGTCGCGATGTCCGGTGGAGTCGGTCAAAGGAAAAGAAAAGTGTCTGCGTAAAATGAGCCAACCAGCTCCAAGCATTCAAGGTACCCCTCTACCTCTTTGGAACAACACCCCAATCTTTCGGGTGGCTAGGGCCTCGGAGGCGACACCGAAATTGGCGCCAGAACAACGGATTTGCTGTGCGTGATACGCCGTTCTAGGAAAAGCGTGCAGATCCAATTACCTTATTGAGCAAGGTGCAATAAGTCTAGTGGGTGGGGAAGCTTTTTAGAGTTGCGTGCTACGTCTCAATTCGCTTGTCTATCCCTATCTCAGACATTCGTATGGATGGCTAGATCTCTCACTAAGCTAATCGAAGGCATCGTGAGGAGGGCCTCAGACGATTCTTTCGCAATAAATGTAATTATCCGTTACATCGCGACAGAAGAGGGATCTGGACTGCAACGCCAGAATGCTCGAGACGCAAAATCGAAAGGGTACAGAGACAGGATAAGAATAAGCATCCGAGGTATTGATGGGATATCTTACTCTTCTGCTTCCCGGCCGAATCGAGATTCGAGGAGAGAACAGTCCTCCGACAAGCCTATCATGGCCTGTCAAAGCCTAACAAAAGGAACCATATTTTGCGAGTACGAGTACCCAAGTACCGGTACAGAGGGTGGACAAGCCCGAGGCTCTGTTCCAAAAAAGCTCGCCATCGGTCATTTGACGGACCTCACCCACTTTTCTTCGATGATTTTGAACAGAAAACCCACTCCACCACTCAGAGGTGTGGCTCAGCAATATTGGCTGTGAAACGATTGGGTATGATACGATCTCTGCCAACGAGCCACACCATAACCGAAGAAAATACTAAAATAGCATCCTCCATGTCCGCATCCGGGAAAGTGGCTTCTACAGGGCTGCGCAAAACGAGGCTGTGCACCATCATCGTGCTTCCATCATAGTTGTGCACGCAAATACACCCATCAATGCCAACCAGAGTAGCATGACGGTCTCTCCACATTACTGCATCAATTGCAGCAATCGCTCTTATGCAAGAAAACTGCGTCATTTGGAGAGACACTGCTTGGCGTCATCGTTGCGGGTCATCGTAGAGAACATGACCCTGGTCCGTCAACACCAACACTGTGAGCTTGTCTTGCGTCTCCAGTAAGGTGGGCGGGAACGGCAGGACCCATTTCGCGAGGCAGACTCAAACATCAGGACTTCAATCGTATCTTGACTATTCGCCAACGTTTGCTCACCGACAGAAGACGCCCTACCCCTTATTTTGTTGCCTTGGGGTAACAGGGCTGCATGAGATCTCCACATTCTCTCACCTGAGGCACATTGTGTCGGGAAAGCTTGGCAACACTCATCATCGACTCCGGTCGAGTCACAAACAGTAGTAACAGGCAAAATGACTCAATCTAAATTTTCATCTCTCTGCTCGTTGAATTTCATCCGCTGCACGCTTTCGGAGATCATTTGAAATTGGCCCTTCAGGGGTCAGCCTTATGGCAAGAGCAGACGAGACCATTGGTCCGAGTGTGATGTTACTGCCCGACTTGGCGTCAGAAGCTTATTCGAAATTGCTGTTCTCTGAAGTTTGAATGGTCGCTCGTTTGAATCTTCAAACAAAGGAACCGTTGAACTGTTGAAGTTGCTATTATTGTCGGATTGTCTGAGGATGATGCTGCGCAATTTGGTGGCTTCTGAATTTGGGAGAGCGTGTCGAGTTACCTCCATACAAAGGGGGTTCGTGATATATCTTGGCGAGGCAGAATCAAAATGCGGATTCAAAAGGACTGGGAGTGCCATGAATGCAAGCACCAGATCTCGATAATTCCTCGAAAATCTCTGAATCACCTCACGGGTAGAGAAATGGGACATCCAGGATACCATCAGCACTCAAAACGAAGTGGCTTGCATAAGAGATATTTTCCGGAAAGCACTCACCCATAGGCATCCTCTTGATCGCCTCTGGACGAATGGTTAAAGGAGGTTTTACGTAGTATACCCAGTCCACATGATGATCCGATCTCGCGGAAGGCCTGTGCTTGTACCCCCTTACCGCAGACCCTGGAAGATGACCGTCGGTAGGGCTTAGCGTGAAATCTACCGAGCCAATTCCCAACCTTCGGTCTCGCCGCCGCCAAGCAGAAGCGATCTCCATGGTGGCTCAACTATGGAGAAAACTCACCGCTTGATCGTGCACCAATAGAGCCCGCCGTAATTGGACCAATAAAAACCTTTACAAGCTTCGTAGGGCAGAAGAAGGTGTGTTTGACATTTGGAAGCGACGATGACTGCAGATAATTCCGCCGATGAGCACGATGAGTTGCGCCGATAAGGTGACGGTGCTGTCCAACGGTTCTTCTTGTTGATGAGATGATGTAACTCTGGTATGCGGTGAGGTGCCAACCAGGCAACGTTTCAATTCCAGAAGGGTTCCTCAGCTTCCACTTGAACTTTTTGGCGTCCGCAATCATTGCTGCCTACTTCTCGTGGCATTCACGATCCAACTCCTTCGCACTCCCACAATCTTTCACCGAGTATGGTCGTGGTGTTTAGTTCCACGCCAGTGCAAAAGTGTGCCGTTAATCATCGCAAGTTAGTGTCCATGCAATTTGGGAGATGGGAATGCGAAGTCGTGATGGCTGTTGCTGAAAGATAAGTTTTACTTCGTAGTGGGTGTCCCAATCCGCCATTGTCATGGCATCAGACTTGTGGACGGAACCACTGAAAGGGCCTGAGAAACTGAACGAAAGGAAGGTTGTCGAAGATGCATGGATGAGCTTATCCGGCTTTTTGAATTGGTGATACTCTCGATACTCAGAAAAAGATGATAATGTTCTGGACACTGGATTCCGGAAGAAACTGGTCACGTTTTTCGCAAACCATGGATTATCTCAGAACTGTTCCCATTGGACAACGTATCAGCAGTGCCCAAGGAGTGTTAGCGTCTGTACTCCCACCTCAAGCGAGCTAAGGTTTCCTCCTCGCAGAATGGCAAACCGATGAGGCATAGCGTTTCTTCACCCCTCCATCTTCCTACTTCAAGGGAGAAGCTTGCGATTTGAATTTGATCACCCCAACAAGTTGTCGAATCATAACCGCAAAATGATTTATCCACAAAGCTCTGGATTTTAGATTGTCGTGATGCCGGACATCAATCATTCAACCCATTTCAGTTGTGACAGAAAAGGGTCCTTGCAGAGGGCGGCATGGTTGACGGTCGATCATGTTGAGAAACCATGAAATTATTCCCTGATCCCTCGTGTCGCAATGTCTAATCCTCAAGGTAGATATTTTTGGTGACGGGTTCCTCAAGCCAGAATTGAGGCTCTTTGTCGTGGAGGGCAATTCAAACCCCCTGAAATTTCCCCGTCTCGTAGATTCAACCAATCGCAGAAGGGCACAATAGCACCCCTGTCAGGTTGACAACTTTACAGTCAAATGTCAAAGCATCCGCGGTACCTCCACTGAAAGATCATCGCCTACCCGCGGTTTTGGGCCTCATCTGCCAGGGTTGGGTATGTTCCAACCCTGTTATTCAATGTAGATTTCCGTGTGGACCCTGATAAAGGCCAAATATTGATTTTCGAACAGTGGTCCAATGATGGTCTGCGGAAAATAGATTAATTGATTGTTAGGATAGCCACATGAAGAAATCGAGAGCCCATCCCCAGAAATCCCGACAAATTCATTTACCAAGCAGTCGAGCGGCCTGGCTCCCGGCAGTTCTCTGTTCAATCTTCTCAATTATCGAATAAATGCTGCAAGTTTGTTTGACCCTCGTGAAATAATGGACTATGATTCGGTAGAAAAGCTCTTAACTGCATTTGAATGTTCTCAATCGGGAAAACTTTTGGCGCCAGGTCGCCGATTCAGAAAGATCCAGACAGACGGGGCAGCGGGACGTTCCCCGTCTTTGGCTCCTGGGAACAAATCCTTTGGATCCAGCTGGCAGCCGACCGTATTCTCATCCGGTCCCGAACGATTAACTCCTCAATAACATTTGCAAGGGCTCCGAATCTCGCCGTATCTCAACTCGCAACATATCCTAAAATAATCTACAACCCCCGAAGCAGTACTCCAGTAGTTGCTGTACTCCTGGACTGGACCCTCAACGATTTTACAGTTACACGCCTTTTTCCCAAAAAGCAATCAATAGGCGAGAGAGCTCTGCTTTAGGGATGGCATAGCGGGGTAATGTGGCCTGTGTGCATTAGTGTAGATCCAGAGACCCAGAGACCCAGAGGTGTGGAAGAGGGTCTTTTTTGGACGAACGCTGAACGCGCGAAATATCTGCAGCCAGGCCATGCTGTACAACTCCATCTATGCTATGGAAGGAATGGTCGACCGTCGATGTCTCGGAATCGTACGACAGGTCCACAGAAGCTCCGCGTTGCTGGAGTTCTGGCCAAGCGCTGCTTGTGACTTCGAACAATATTTCGAGTCCAGAGGCGTCCGCGGGATCGTCCTCATGCGATTGTGGCTGTCTTTGTGTAACGGTAATTCTCCAAAGAGGAGTGGATGGCGCCGTCCCGTAGCCACTCTGGGGTCAAAAATCTTTCAGAAGTTGATGCATTGTCGATGAATTGATCCCTTCGCTAGAAGAAGGAAGTTCTCGTCTCGCAGAACCACGCATCAGACCTTATGATCAGTGGAAGCTGGCTGCATCTTCGGTTTTGAGGCCACGGTGAATGCCGGATGTGTGGATTTGGACCGAGGATAACGAAGGGAAGACATCTACTGAGTATGAGAAATGGTCGTTAGTGGAAGTGATATTTTCAAATTTGGCGGGCGCAACTAAAGTTTTTGCGAGATATGGAAGTCGCATCTACACCTATCAACTTTCAACCCCTACTTCTCGGCGAAAATCATACAATGATCAGAGCGATTCTCTCTCAGCAGCGTTCTCCCCCAGTTGCTAAGTGCATTTCATGCATACTGCCACCTCAAACCAAGACATAAACGCCAGGTTTCTTGGAAGTCTTTCCTGATGGCTGCTCAGCATTGGCACTTCCCGTCCATTGAATTGTATGTGCTGCTGATTTGTTTCAGAGAAAAGTCTCCTGCAGACATCCAAATAATAGTTACCAGCCAATCCCAAGTACTGTCATACCATCCCTGAATCAAACGATATTCAAGGCCCTTGGTCTTGTATCTTTGGGCTTGGCGGGGAATTCGGAAAGAGATGTAGGATGCAGAGCCGCATCAAATGTTCGCGACGTCCTCCAACCCCACCCAGCAAGGACGCCATCACCGATTGTCTTCATTCCTGAAGCTTCACATATCTGAATAACAACTTCTCTTACAGCCCTAACTTCCTCTACAGTCGCTCCGCCGTTCATCGCACCCTCCAGATGGCCATTCAACTGTGGATTCATCTGCCTACAAGCAGCATTCGTTCAAAGAGAGTGAAATACTGACTTACATCCATATGTATCAGACCAGCAATCATGACATAACTGGTCTCGGCTCGATCTAAGACATTTGTATTGCTCAAAATATATCCATACATCAAGCGTGCAGTCAGTCCTAAGTCTTCTGTCCCAGAACAGTCCATTTCCCCATAACTCTTTTGGAGACTTTGCCATAGACTTCTCAAAGTATCTTTGACCACGTTCGAGAAGTTAGGAACAAGGAACTCTATACATTTCATTACGTCGTGAAGTTGGAGAATATGCAGATGGCTCATCTTGAAGCTCCTCCGGTGTGACTACTTTGAGAGACAAAAGGGCGTTGATAGACTACAATCATGTTAGAATGAATAACACGATGGATTTGAATAGACATACTCCGGGTACACCTCCAATTGCCGAGGCTTTTATCAGTACTTCTCGTATTCTTCGTGAAATTTTCAATCGTTCATCATGCCCAGGTGTTGAATCAGTTTCAGCAAGCCCATGGTCAATGCATATTTATAGACTTTTGGAATCTCATCTGAACGATTGATCACCGAAAGCGTGACCGCTGTGATGAAGGGCCAAGTGTGTTCATGTAAGGAGGAATGTGATCGGAGGAATGCCAGAAACACTGGACTGAGAATTGGAGGGAATGATAGCGTTCTGTCCAATAAAAAGTATTGACAATCTTGTTCACAACTTAGGAAGCATAATTATAAAATCTGGTAAAGTTAATACCGCTGTTTTCAACATTTCCATGTTTTTCGTTGAGAGGCTGAAAAGGAGTGAGTGAATGTCGCCACGCCTTCTGAAATTTGCCGACGCGGCCGCCCGTCCCGAGCTTCAAAACGTGGCTTTAAAGCAACAGATTGACAGAAGACAAAACTCCCGTCTGTCAACATCCAATCTCTCGGGCAAATCCGCATTACAAAGTATGGGCACGTAGCCCTTTGCGCAGCAAGGACACCCTCTAGTTGGATCCAAGCTGAACGAATACTCCACAACACGTAGCTCTCTCAGAGCAACAAGAACAACCTCTTGACTCCAAGCTCAACGAATACTCTGCAACATGGGCCGATTAGCATGGTACGCCGGGGTAAGCACTGCGCTGGCAGCTGGTGTAGTTGTCTCTGCCTTCAATCAGAGGGCAAACTTCTATTCTGCATGCGTTTACCTGGCGCAAAGCAACCTATGTTTGATGGTAAGCTCAAGATCTCAAATCCGATGGCGAAGCTAATCTCTGGCAGATCCTCATCAATCTAATTCTCTTCATCTATGGCTCCTTCATGTACGGATTGCAGAGGCTCTGCTACGGCGCGCTTCGACCCATCGAAATCGAACAATTGTACGAGAAGGCATGGTTTGCAATCACAGAGACATGTCTGGCCATGACCATATTCAGAGAGGAGGTTGGAGCTTGGTTTCTGGTGATGTTCGTTGCACTGTTGACAGGCAAAGTCTGGGGATGGATTGGAGATGGAAGAGTCGAGATTCTTGAACAGCAGCCACCTGCGAACCCACGATTGTTCCATATCCGACTCTCTATCTCCCTGGCTGTATCGATATTGTACGACGTCTGGCTGATGTCGTATACCGTTAATACTGTCATCCAACAAGCACGACCGAATATGATGGTTATGTTCCTTTTCGAATTCGCCATTTTAACCTGCTCATCCTTCTCGACGGCCTTCAGATATTGCATTTCTTTGATTGAGGCGAAGGTGGTCAAGAAGCAGACACATGACAGGTTGATTGAACGACGAAGAGAGGTCCGGGAGGAAAGAGATGAAATGATCCGACAGAGAGAGGCAGCGATGGCAACAGCTGCTGCTGAAGGAAACGAAGCACCCACATTTACCGAGCCTCTCCCATCCGAGGATGATGTAGAGGAGATGGACATTGAAGTTCCTGGATGGGAAGCAAAAGGTCAATGGGTCTTGTCCCTTGATCTCGCGACAGGTAAGAAAATTATCCAAAATACGAGACATACTTAGCTAACTTGTCTACAGACTTCGTCAAACTTGGCATTTACCTCACGTTCTTCTTCATTCTCCTCATGTTTTACGGCCTGCCAATTCACATAATGCGCGACTTGTTCATGACAACAAGATCATTCGTCAAGCGTCTCACAGCATTCGTTCGATACCGCAGAGCCACGCAAGACATGAACGCGAAATACGAGGATGCTACTGTGGAAGACATTGCAAGGGAGGACACATGCATCATTTGCCGCGAGGAGATGAGACCATGGTCCGTGACCAATCCACAAGCCCCTCCCGCAGCTCCAGGAGCTCTCCCACCTGCTCGACCAGCTGCTACAGCAAATGAGCGTTCAAGACCAAAGAAGCTACCTTGTGGGCATATTCTTCATCTGGGCTGCCTCAAGAGCTGGCTTGAGCGCCAACAGGTGTGCCCAACCTGTAGAAGATCCGTGACAGACAACCCTCCGGTTGCACCAGCTCCTGGAAATAATGCCAATCCGGCTGTTCCTGGCGTCCCACCACCCGCTCCTGCTCAACAGAATGGTCCTGGAGCACCTCCTCCACCAGCTGGTCGAGGAGCTGGTCGTGGGTTGAGAATGCTCAATCTAGGCCCTATCAGGGTAGGTTTTGGCCAAGCAAATCTCCAAGATATGGCCAATGACTTTGGTGGCCCCCAAGCTGGCCAAGAGAACGGTGTGGCTGGTAATGCCAGGGTGTATGGGTTAGAGTTAGGCTTTCCACGACGCCATCAAGCCCAGCCTCAAACACAAGGCGCAAATCAGCCTGGGCCTGTCTCAATCCAGGATCACCTGCAACAAATAGAAAATCAGATCGTGGCAGAAATCCGAAATCTCCAGATCACGCAGCAAGAGCTTCAATTGGTGCAGCTCTTGCAGGTCGAACTTTCACGACTTCGACTTATGCAGAACGGTGCGGCGGATCCCCTGCCTCCACCGGGGGCGGGTGTGCAGATGCCTCCATTGCCACCACATCGACAGCCAAGACCTGTCACGCCGCAACCCCAGATGCAAAGGCACGGAGCACGACCTAATACGTCCGCCATACCCGCTGGCAGTGCCGACTTACCCCCAGGAGTGGTCATACCCGAAGGGTGGACACTTCTTCCTTTGCAAAGATTAGATGGTCCTGCTGGTCCGAGTACTTCCAGCGTTACACAAGCAGGAACGGTGCCTGCAAGCGGACCTGCAGCGGCCCCCACAGCCACCACAAACACAATAGTCACCAGCCCTACGAGCGGCACTTCTAATAATACACTTACCCCGACACCCACGATAAACCCCGCCAACAATTCGCACCCCTCATCTGCTGATTCGTCTGACACGAACGCCATCCATACTCCGCCTTCGATAACGGCCGACCAATCGACCGCGCAAAGCGCATCGGTCCAAAATACCACGATTCCAAGTACCACGACCACAAACGGAGGTACGTCCTCGTCTGCGCAAGCATCGTCAGATCCTTCCATATTAAACGGGGGATCTTCGCAGCTATTTTCGGGCTCAAATGGGACACAGTCTCCTGGTAGAAGCGAAGCGCGCTACCGTTCTTGGCGAGATGTACGGCCGGAGAGCGACACTTCTACAGCCAGACGGGGCGAAACAGGGTCGAACGCAGCGACAAATGGAGGATCAGATATTGAAGCGCAGAGACAGGATAAAGGGAAGGGCAGAGCAGTCTCAGTGGAAGATGTAGACGATGAAGCAGAGGGTTCTTAAGCGCTGAGATATCAGTAGTAAATATATTTGAAGGCATTTACGGCGTTGGAATGTGCGGTTCTTTGGTTTCCGTGTTACTGTAAAACCTTCTCATACAGGCGCACACCTTTGAATACGAATGAATAAAACCACACATATGCACATATGAAGTAACGTGTTATCATATCTGTCATCTTCCTAGTGATTCGGGGAAATTGTACCCGGGTAAGCACGTAAGATATGCTTAATTCACCTAGTATTTGGAAACGGGACAGGGAGGGAGGCCATTCTACAACAGTCTACCATGTCCGAATACATGAAGGAACGTTAGTAACGTTACTAAGTTCCTTCTAAATAAAATAGACTTTTCTAAATAGTATTTTAGATCCTCCTAAGTCATTGCGGATTTATGCAAATAAGAAGATACGATGCCGAATTTTTCATTGGCTACTGTTGGGGATCCTCTTAATCCCGATGTCCAACATAAGATGTAAGCACTACCGTCTCCCAGCCGCTTGGCGAGTGCTGAAGTTTTATACCCCTTGAGGAATGATTTGGGGTTATAAATGGGAGAACGAGATCATGACAAATCGCATTTTGTCTTCCTTTGGTTGTGAGAACGAGAGCTGGTTGACGTGAACATTGAGCTGATCAGTGGGCATTGAAGAAAAGGAGCCATGAGATCTTCTTCCACTGGATAACCTTGTAGTGCAGAAAACGAAGATGCTACGTTGTAGTTCTACATCTTCTCCCTGATTATTTCCATGTGAAGAATTAAAATGGAAAGCCATGAAACTCCTCCTCCACCCCCTTCCCCTCCACGTTCATGTAAGAGCAGAAACAAAAACATCATACTACCTTCTCCTCCTGTTCCAGCTCTGACACGCACTCAGTTATTCAACGCAACCGGCTTCGTCGATGTAACTCACTCTTTGCTCAAGTCGCAGGATCATCCGCTAGAGCAGCCATATACTCCTCACTCGGCCTCATCATAACCTCCAACTCCCTCTGAAACGCACTCAACTCCGCGCGCATGACCTGCGTCGAGACATAATTACTCATGCTCAACACAACATACTCATCCGGTCCCTCCGGCGAATACTTAAAGTCAGAAGCCGTATAACGGGAAAGTAGATGGGCGGCTGTGCAAGGGAAAACAGCTCGGGGACGACTGTAGATGTCGCGATTGTCGCTGTGAGAGAGGCCAGGCGTGTTGGACATGAAATACATGGTGTTGATATAGGCGATGGTGGACCAGCGCATGGGGCGTAGGAAGAACGCGCTGCTTTGGCGGGGGTTGTGCTGGGCGTCGAGTGCTAGGGTTGTTAGCTTGGGAGGTTGAGGGGGGAGAGGGATGTACGGAGATAGATGGTGAATGTGTGTTGGCCGTATAGAAGCGGGGTTCCTTCCATGTTGATACGCTTGCAGGTTTGGAGGATGGCGACGGATGGGTGCTCATAGTTTGGGTCATCACTCAGGATACAGGCACCTTTTTGGGTTGAGTCAATTATGATGTTGTCTTCCGGAGAGACAAGGAGGTGACTGAGGATCTGGTAGGTAGTTAGCAATATGTTCCTCTGCTCACTTTATCCACAACTTCCAATATCTCCTCCGAGTCATTCGTCTGGAATGACAGATTGGAGAAGGATAAGGTACCTTGAGACGAAGCTCCGCAGGTAGTTCCATCATAGAAAAGACACCTGGGGTCTTGATAACATTTGGGACTCTGGTTGAGATCTCCTCCTCAACGCCTTGAGGGGCTTTAGACAGATAATCAAGTAGATCCTCGCCCTTTGATGCGTCTATCTGGCAGGGAATCTGGCGTTCTTTTGTAAATGCGTTCATTTCTTCCGGCGAGAGGTAGCCAAGCATCTGGTAGCTAGTTAGCGACTCCTATCTTCTTTCCTGATAGTGTTCCAACGTCCACGCTTGGACTAAAGATTGGAGAAGAGCCAGGTACCTTGAGATTAATATCCCCCGGTAACTCCATGATCGGAAGGACGCCTGAAGCCATGATCACGTCTGGTACTCTCGTAGATATCTCCTTGAGACCTCTGATCTTTGGTCACGTGGATTTTTGACGTTGACCTCGTCGTCGTTCGATCTCGAAGTACTTATTGTGGTGTGATGAGCTTTTGCAATGCTTCAATATGCGTCTCTTCAACAATGTTGCAGTGCAGGGTCTCCTCAATGGTGGGGTAGCGGTGAAAGGGTCCTCGCGTAACGCACGCTGCGAGTTGATCCCGAAATGGCGATGAATCGTTGACCCTCCTTCAAAAGACACCTGCTGCCTGTGATAGGCTAATTTGTTCTTCAAATGTTCTCACTGGAAATATCTCTGATTCTTCCGAAGATGTGATGCTGTTTTGCTGTGATCTCTTGGCCTGCCTGGTTCTTCCACGCCGGTCACACGACAAGCTAATCGCCTGCCTCTTCTACAGTGTTTTATGCACAATGACCGTTTAGCAGAGAAATGATAGGATGGATGGCGTAGCCTGCTGCGGGTACATCGAGGTTGTTCGGCATGGATCGAGCTTCGGGACTTGACGATTTTGCCTCTCCAATAGGCTGATCTGTCAGAGAGCTTGACGCTTCCGTAGATTCACGAGATCAACATTCGATTTGATCTATGCTCTGAGTAAAATCCGAAATTGAAAGAAGAACTTCAACTTTTAACACCCTTCTCTCTAATTACATGGAGCAGACTCAACAAAAATCCGGTTTCTTCTTTGGTTGGGCCCTCCTTCACTTCAGCCTGCAAAGCCCGTGCACCATCCCCGCCTCCATCGTTTGCTCCCGCCTCTCCAACTTCTCTCAGAACTTCTTTCTCTTTTCCTCCGACCTGTCCACCGTCAATTGAGGTTTCTCTCCTCTAAGTCATAACAGAAGGTCTTCTTGTCGAATTCATTGCTCTCTGACGAGCCAGAGGCAATGGCTTCCCAAGGAGAAGATGTCTATGCGACAGTGAGTGATCCTCATTAAGCGCGTCATTGTTGACAGGTACTGACAGCTCTCCAATAGCTTCTGTTAAATGATTTCTACCTCCCAGGTATCTGAAAACAGCTCCGTAACGGCAGATCTATGCTTACTGAAGCTTCATTGCAGGTGCATTGGTGTTAGCGCATTCTCTACGAGATGCTGGCACGACCAAGAAGTTGGCAGTGCTCGTCACCACCGATTCTATTTCGGTGGATGCGATGGTAGAGCTCCAGGTAAGGCTCGCAGATCCACCCAACCCATTGAAGGCTCTGACGCATTGTAGAAAGTATTCGACTTCATTATTCCCGTTGAACGAGTCGACAATGACACCCCAGCCAACCTCTACCTCATGGACCGAGCCGATCTACGGTCTACCTTCACGAAGATCACATTATGGAAGCAGGTACAATTTCGGAGGATAGTCTATATGGATGCAGATATGGTTGCGTTGCGTGCGCCAGATGAGCTATTCGATCTTCCACAGTCCTTTTCTGCGGCTCCAGATATTGGATGGCCCGACATTTTCAACACCGGTCTGATGGTTCTTAACCCCAACATGGGTGACTACTATGCTTTGCTCGCAATGGCACAAAGGGGCATATCCTTCGATGGAGCAGACCAAGGTCTTCTGAACATGCACTTCAAGAATTCCTTCAATCGCCTGAGCTTCACCTACAATGTCACGCCGTCTGCTCACTACCAATACCTTCCCGCATACCGACATTTCCAATCCAGCATAAGCATGGCACATTTCATCGGCCAAAATAAGCCATGGACTCAAGGGCGAGATGCAAATAGAGGCTCTACTCCGTACGACGAAATGGTTGGGAGGTGGTGGGCTGTTTATGACAGACATTTCAGAGAATCTGTACGCACACTTACAGTCTCAGTAGATCAATTGCTAAACTCAAAGCAGTCAGTCGAAAGCACTGCCCAGGAGATCGCCCCAATAGTGCAGTATCATACGAAAGGAGAGTTCCAGCCAGTCATTCCCATTGTCTCCAGCGAAGAGGCGGAGAGTGAGATAGTCCATCTGACGCCCGAAGAATCGCTGCATGAAACAATTGGGGTATTCCATCCGACGACCGAAGAACCGCTACATGAAACAATTGAGATGCCAAAGCAAGTGGAAGAGGCTTATGTTCCACCTGTAGAAACCCAGGTGGAGAAGGAGCAGAAAGAAAGGGAGATTCAATTTTCGGCATGGGATGCTAGCAGGTCAGTTCATTGACGCCACTTCAATTTCCAAAAGTTAACGATCAGCAGAGCTCCACCACCAGCCGACTCCCAGCCTGAAGCATCCAATTTCCCTGCCACACACTATGAATTTGCTTCGGACCCTACGCCTTTCAAAGCTCCTGAGCGGTACCCTGATCCACCAAAGGACATGTATTATGAAGTACCAAAGGCTCCAACCTATCAGAAACCAACTCCAATATTCCCGTGGGAAAAGGACGCACCGAAACCCTCGAGAGTGTTCCCCGAGGACAACATAGAAGTAGCCTCAGAGCCCATCAGTATTGACACGGCCGCCGCGCCAGCAGAGGAGGACGAAGCTGTTACGCCTACCACTCCTACCACTCCTACCATACAACTCACGCCTGCCGATCCATGGCAGACATACACACGCGGAAACGTCTGGGACGATATCCCTGAAATCGAGCGGTACATCGGAAACTTGCAAAAGAGTCGCAAGGGCAAAATCCAAGTACTGCAGGGGTACGGCTCAGGTATAGAAAATGTGTCCAGCCCGAGTGGGCGAAGACAATCCATGAAGCTCACAGACTTTCCAACAGAGCTTGAAAGGCCCAGTCTACCCGTGACACCAGCACCGATCCGAAGGCCTAGCTTCTGGGGTGAGCAAAGAGATGATGAAGGCGAATTGCCAGCTGCGGAGGGCGTCCCGTCGCAGGAGGAATGGGTGAGGGCTTTAGTCCCGCTGATTGTGGCGTGGCTAAACTTCAACAGGATCCTGCTGCTCAGCTCGAGCAACTCGCTCGGCGGCAGTCAGATGTCTTAGCCAATAAGCTTGGAGCCGATGATTCACCGGCACGGGAGATCCCTATGAGACCGTTGCCGTACGGATCGGAGGGAGTGACAAGTCCTACTTATGTCGCTCAAGCGCCGAAGCATGGAGGAGCAGCAGGATCAGAGACCAAGACTGAATCGACTCCACGGACAACGATGGAAGAGCCCAGTTATGGGGGTCCATCAGCTTCCTGGGAGAAAGACGAGACATTCCCCACTTTCGAAACGCCAATGCCGCCATCTGAGGAGGAGAAAGACGTGCTGGATACCTGATCGCCTTAATGTTTCAATTTCACGCGAACCATGTACAAATACTTTCACATTTCACATATTGCAGCATTGTTGAGCTCTCGCGAGCTTGTTCTTCATTTCTTGGCGAGCATTTTGAAATTTGCATTAGCATGCTGCTTTTCATTGGGCTGTATCTAGTTGCTTCGCTGCATATTGTATGCTTCAATGGGCATTTTCTGGCACTTGACGGGCTGTATTTTGTGGTATACTCGGCCCCTTTCAGTTGATGGGAATGAATAGGGAATAGGCAGGGACGGGGACGCGGATTTGGACATTTGCTATGCGTTAACTAGCTCGTCAGATAGCCTGAATTAATCGAAGCTTTGAACGCAGATGGCATCTTTATGCTGTCCATTAAGTGATGTAATTTGTAATCTTGTCTGAGGCTATTTGCTTTTGGCTATATCTCGTCCTTTGTAATTTCCTTAGGTATAACTGCCATCATCCAAACAACTCTCAAGCGCAGCCATCTTCTTCCTGTCGAAGCGCCTCGGCCAAAGCTCGAGGACTATTTTGGCCCGTCACAGAAAGGACAAAAAAGGGGGTGAAAACAAGACCTAGCTGTAAATTCTGCTTGAATCTATGCGTATCTCAATATTTGATAGTAGTAGATCAACTACTCGATTTCATCTTGTGATACGAGGAGGAAAGCTTCCAGCTTCAACCCCGATCGCGGTGCTCTCTAATGCACCGAGTAGCTCCGGGGTCTCTGTCTATGTTTACACCCCGCTATAAATCTCTCCCTCGAACTAAAATTTCTACGCTGATCAGATAAACCGTCTACCCTCACTTAGTCGGCCACGAAACTATATTGAATCTTCCAAACGTCTTCGGCATTCGAGACAACATATTCTAGCTCGATCGCGACAATTTTGAAGAGATTCGCCGGGCCGACCTCGACCAGAAATCTCATAGCAACCTCTAGGAAGTCGATATGGAATGCGCTCTCCTAAGACACATTATACGCCAAGGTGTGTATACCAGTAGAGATATCGCAGTGATCACTCCATACACTATTCAACTTCACGCGTTTCTTTTGAGTACTTGCTGAATTTGCGTGATCGCATGCGTAGTAACTGGAACTTTGCAGCTTGTCCCTAGCGGCATTGCTCGATATCTTCTGACATGCGTTGCTTTGTCGGAGAGGCTTTGCTTTCAATGCTCTGAAGGCTCTTCAACGTAGATTAAAGGACCTTTGCGAGACTTGCCTCATGTAACTTGTAAAAATAGCAAAACTCTGTTAAACTATCACGGTCAGCTAGTGACTTAAATGACTTCTCAATTCAACCAAGATTACTACCAGCTACCGGCACATCTTCAAATGCTCAACCAACCCGTCCCTTGAGTGCCTAACATTCCACCTCCCCTCCCCCTCATCCTCATCCACCCCTTCTCTCTACATCTCTCACAAGTCTTACCCCATTCCACCACTTCCCCATTTCCATCCACCCCTTTCCTGACCTAAGGAAACCGCACAACAACTATATGTCGGGAGGGGGAATGAGTGTAGATGGGTAGATAGAGGGGGTTGGTTGATATGAGGGAGCGGACGTGGGTGGAGAGGAGGCGGAATTAGGTTAGGGGGTGGATGGAGAGGTGCTGGAGGATGAGGTGGAAGATCTCAGGGAGGAGGGATAGGAGTGGGCCGTGGAGGGAGGGAGAGGTGGTTGTCGAGTGGGTAATTGAGGGCTAGGTTCTTGGTGTTGATGGTCAAGGAGTCCATGTCGTAATGCTTCCATTATTCTTGGTTGTAGACCCGTATGGAGGCTAGGATGCCATTAACTTGGAGTGATGGTCCTGTGACAATTGGAGTTGTAAGTATCCCGGATGGGTTCGAGGACATTATTGCTGTTGGACTCGACGCGGGTTTACTTCAACGACGGGATAGTCTCTCTGGTCGAAATAGAAAAATAGTAGAATGACTTAAATGAGAGAGAGATCGTCAAGTTGGGAAAGTTCACTTACAGTGATGCTGACGCCTGGGCCACAAGTGCCTCGCCCGCCACTGCGCTGGGTTCGCATATGGGCGTTGAAGCTAAGAGCCACTGAAAGACAGCTGAAATACAGCCATCTCCAGGCTCCTCTGCGCAATTATCGGAAAATTAACCTAATCAGACACTTTGCGTCATGCACATCGGAAAAGCCCAGATCCTCAAGCTCACTCGAGCACTCGATTAGTGAAGAGAAGGGGAATTTGAAATCCAGACGAAATGAAAAAACTCTCCGATATTTCAGAGGAATGACTGGGAGGGCAACGATATTCCAAGTACTCACACCATGGAGTATATCGTCGAATTGAAAGATTGAGGACCTTCAGAGATGGATTGCTTAAAAAGCCAAAGGGAAAGTCAAAAGGGGGAGAATCGAGGTGGGCGGATCGGCATTTTTCGGAGCATACAGGTTCAGTGGCCTGACACCGCCTAAGTGCACCAGATGTAATATGACGCGCTTTCCACATTCTAACCTTCGTAAAATATCTCCAAACTCATCGTCGACCTTAAGAAAATACCTCCAAAGCAAATCCAAGGTAAAGTCAAAATGAGCGTCATCTCGAGGGCAGATCTGCCCAGTGCCAAGCTCGCTACGTTCCCAACGCAGTCTCCGCAGCGCAGATTTTTGATAACCTCGTTACTCAAACCATTCAATCAAGTCAACATCTTCACCGGCAGTTCAGTACTTTATTGTATTGCCTTATGATATGATAATTTCCTTCTCTATTCTCCATTATATTTCCCGTATTTCTCTGTGTCCTCTTCATCAGTTTCAATCTCAACCGCAGATTCACCATGTCTCGAACCCCCGATCTCAGCAACAGTATCACGATGCATCCTCACCCATTTCACCTACATCCTAACCGATTTGAATTACGATCTGGGAATCATACCCCCATTTCATCGAATCACTCTATAAAGCCGGGAACCAGCACCGCTTTCGAACCCGTCGCTCCCGGCTCCGAAGAGAATGACCCCATTTCGCGACATCCAACGAGCGATCTCGAAGGCCAGCGGCCACCACGATACACTCGCGAGAACGACCCATACCAACTTTCAGCATCATACAAGAATGCGAGTGAGCTCCAAGATATCACAGCCAACACTTCGCGAAAGCGCGACGGTTGCGGGCCCATCAAGTTCAACCGCGATGCATACAAAGCCAGGAAGCTACAGAAGTTCTACGAGACTCAGAATGAGAATATTGAGAGAATGCTTAAGCCGGTTGAGGATCACCGAGCGCAAGCAAAGCAGGAGGCAGGCGAGGATCATCTCAAATTCCAAATTGCGGTGTATGGGTCTTTCGCGGCCAACATTGCCCTTGCTGGCCTCCAGCTTTACGGTGCTGTCTCTTCGGGATCGCTCTCCTTGTTCACCACCATGGCTGATGCCATCTTCGATCCGATGTCCAACGTTACGTTGATTGTGACCAACCGTGCTGTGAAGCGTGTGGACCCTAACCGCTTCCCGTCCGGCAAGGCGCGCCTCGAAACCGTCGGCAACATCGTCTTCTGCTTCCTCATGACAGCCGTATCGTTCATCCTGATCGCCTTCTCCGCCCGAGAACTCGTTGAAGGAAACAAAAACGAGACCAAGTCATTCCATCTCCCTTCTGTCATCGCAGTAGCCGTCGCTTTCACCACCAAGCTCGGTCTTTTCCTCTATTGTTGGGCTCTGAAAGACAAGTACTCTCAAATCAATATCCTCTGGCAAGACCACCGCAACGATCTGTTGATCAACGGCTTTGGTATCCTATCTTCTGTCGGTGGATCCAAGCTCAAATGGTGGATCGATCCCATGGGCGCCATTCTTCTCTCCTGCCTGATCTCAGTCATCTGGTTGCGTACAGCATTCAGCGAATTCCTCCTCCTTGTTGGCGTCACTGCTTCGGTAGAGACCCAACAACTCATCACATACGTCTGCTTAACGCACTCTCCCGACGTCGAGGGCATCGACACAGTCAGAGTCTATCACTCTGGCCCACGACTCATTGCCGAGGTTGACATCGTTATGAATGCTACTTCTTCCCTAAGAGATACGCATGATGTGGCTGAGGAGCTGCAGAGCAAGCTGGAGGATTTACCGGATATTGAGAGGGCTTATGTTCATGTTGATTATGAGACTACCCATAAGCCTGAGCATGCCTACAAGAAGGACATCTAAGGGTTTAGCGCGGATATGTTGCATAGATGGGAATTATTCTGGTTTGGGACCCATTGGCGTTTGGTCATACTACACTTCGCTCTGCATTACATTCTGCTCTGTATGCATCTGTAAATAGATACCCGAGCTTTTACGAACATAAATCTCAACTTTAATTGAGATAATACTTTCACATGCTGCAAGATAGCATATGTGCCTTATTCATACTTCAAGCCAAAGTACTCCGAATCGGACTGCTTTGGCTTGAAGAACACGAATTCGGCTCAGCAGAACTTAGAGCAAGCTAAAATTCTACACTGAAGCCCAAACTACTCCAACTGGTAATACAAAAATCTAGAGCTTCCTATAACCAGCGCTGCACCGACTGGTAATCCTAGCTGAAGTAGTAAAGCGCAAGCAGGACTAGGAAGGAATTCGCGAGGTGAGAGTTATTCGATGATGCTCAGAGAGGACTAGCGGAGAATGAGTCTTGGCAGCGCCCGAGGATCTGCCGGGGGTGCGACTTGCTGATTTCGCCTCAAGTATCAATCTAGTCTGCTTATATCTTGATCGACCTCGAACGACATACTGCTAAAGTTGAGGTCAGGACGAGTGCCATCGGGCAACATGGCTATGTATCTACCCTCCGAATACCCGAGAGAACAAGTCCTGTGGCGGTTCCCAAAAGCCTGGTGAATGCCCATCCTCTTCAATTTTAGATCATCGAAGATGTCGGTCAACAGCATCGCGTCAACCTTCAATACGTCTCTCAATCCTCGCTTGTTCAACAGGGAATCGAATGCATCACGCCACGACTCGATTGCGCCAGGATCACCGCCCCGGCTGCGTTTTCTCAATAAACCAAAGATATCAGAATGTGGAACCAGGCATCAATGTTTGTTTCGCCGGTGAGGTATCGTTCATTCTCCCGAGGTTTAGATCTCAGGAGAACTTCTCTGATACGCCCAACCTCGCTTTGCAGCATTCCATGTTTCATACATCTGATGAACTGTGCGCCGGATGAGGTTTTCACTTTGTCAAGTAGCTCGCCAGACAATACGAGCTGCTCGGGGTTCGAATCTGGCGAATCCTTGAGGAGTGGATCTCAAGAAGCCAGAGGGAGGCCAGCGCTATACCTCTCAGCATTCTTGACCTGGCCATGTTCTATGTCTGTGCTAAGCATGGCCTAAGTCGGCCAAGAAATATCTCTCCCTGTCGTGGATTATCAGAATCACGTAAAGATCCCCATTCGAGGATTGTGAGCCTTACTATGAGACCTAACGAAGCCTGCATCACCTCACACAACGGCTGGTCTTAGTCTGGCTTGATCAAGTTCTCACCCGTCATACTAAGTAAGGCGCAAATTTTGTCTCGAGACTCCGTCGCTTTGAGTGGTAGAACTCGCCGAAATAGGTTGACTAGGCCGTGACTCTTCCCCCTCCTGCGAAGGGTTGAGGAGCCATGCCTTGTAGGTCAGAGACATCCTGAGCTGGTTGTTTTGATCCGCAGCAACCCCATGCCTAAAAAAGAAAGACGGTAGAAATGACAATACGCTGTACGAGGACTTGGGAGCTACGAAGAGTAGTATGGCATATACACATACCTGTAGAATTGGGATGCTAACTGGAAGGTTCCATTCCATTATACTGTACTATATGTTCCATGGAACCTAAAAGGAACCATGGTTCTACGGAACTCGCACGTGATTTACAGCCAATCAGAGGGCTAGAATCCCTGCCCGGAATTAACCCCCTCAATCTCAAGGCCTTGATTCTGGCGCTTTGAGGCACGAGGAACTTGCATACTACTAATGACTTATCCGCAACAAGTCTATTAATCAGAGTTACGTTAGTCGTAGTATCTGCAAGCAACCATTTTCTAACCTCTTTCATCGCAAATATGAAGCCTCCGACCGCAGGCCTTGATGCGCTCTTGAGCCGACGCGAGCCAAGCACTCTTCAGCGATTCTGGTCGTCACCGTTGAGATTTCTTGCGAAAGCACTTTACGCTCTACTCGAGCCTGCCATTCCAGCGCCGAAAGACGGAATCCGTGTTGTGTGCATTTCAGATACTCATAATGTCCAGCCAAAACTTCCGGATGGCGATATCCTCTTACACGCAGGCGATCTCACACAATCCGGATCCCTTGAGGAATTGCGAAGTCAAATAGAGTGGCTTGATTCGCAGCCACACAGGTTCAAGGTAGTCATTGCCGGAAATCACGACCTATGCCTTGATCGTTCAAAAAAAGAGGCGCACGATGAAAACAAGGAAGATGTGCAAATTGATTGGCGCTCTTTAATTTACCTCGAAGACTCATCCACAACACTCCGTTTTCATGGGGGCCGACCACTGAAGATATACGGGAGCCCTTGGACTCCAAAGCACGGGAACTGGGCATTCCAGTATCCTCGCGTTGGGCAAGACCCCTGGAAAGGGTCCGTTCCTGAAGATATCGATGTTCTGCTGACACATGGCCCGCCAAAACACCATCTCGACCTTGGCCATCTGGGCTGTTCCTTTCTCCTGCAAGAAATCCACGAGAGGACACCACTCCTCCATGTTTTTGGACATATCCACGCTGGATATGGCCGAAGAACGGTGGTGTGGGATTCGTTTGAGAGCGCTTATGAGCGCGCGATTGGGGATGATGGTTCGTGGTTGGATTTGGCGCGAATGCTGATATTCAGCGTCTCTCGAATCAGAGAAACAGGGGGTCGAGGGAGTCGAGGTACAGTCTTGGTAAATGCGTCCGCCGTTGGTGGTTTTTGGGACGAAGAACAGCGGTCAGCTATTACTGTCATCATCTAGTTAGGCTGTAAGAATACTCCATAGAACCTGTGAGATTATATTGTATCTATACCCTTCATACAAAATAAATGTGAGGCTCTTCGATCAAGATGTTCTTTGCCAAGAATTCCTTGCAAGCTTTTGGATCATCTGAGCTGTCCACAAGCTGTGGAACAAAAGCCCTCGCAAAATAGATGATGCAATTTGTGGTCCCTATATCGCAATGGTTCCATTTGTTTTGAGATCTGTAGTTGTGAAAGACACTCTTCAACTAGGAGGTACGGCTTATGTTCATGGCGTTATGGATGGGACTGCATTAAATTTGGAATCTCTCAATGGTAAGCGCAAATTCCTACTCGTTTTGAGTCTTCTGAAGCTATATTTCTGTTGGTTGGAACTGCCTAATTGAGTATAGCCTGTATTTCCCCCTCTTTTGTGGTATAAGAGAGCTCTTCCCCTCCTTGTATTTCAGCTCTTTAGATATCAGCTAGTCCTAGAAATACCACTATATTTCGCCTCCAAATATAGCTCAACTGACAATTTCCTATCTACTGAAGCCAAACTATATTTGCAAGATGGGCTGATGACCAAATATTCATTTCTTTCAAGATGCCAGAACTTCATCCCCTTCAAGCTCGATACACCCTTTGAAAATCTCTATTGCCCTAGCTCAGCGGCCCCTTTAGATCACTTCTAATCGCGGGCGTCAACTTCATATTCATATGTCCATCGTCGTTGATCTTTAAGAGGTGAGTTCCCGTCTGTTGATCAGTGATTGTTAAATATGCTACAACCCTAAACTTGTCTTCGAGAGACTCTGCTACCACCAGCGTGCCACTCAGCCCTTCACGAGCTACGAAGCAGTGTTCAAAGTCCGTATCGATTTGGCAAACTGCCCACGCCACCTTGTTGGTTCCTTGAAGCGGGCGATGAACCAGTTTCGTGCGGATGGCAGTAGTCACCAACACCTTGTGCTCAAGTTCCTCTGCTGAGAATTCATCCAAAACAATCAAAATCGCAGCAATAACACCGAAACTCCATGTTATCGAACTGGCCTAGCATAGGCGATAGAAATTTCCCAATACCGTCTCTTTGTCCGTCATCTTGGTCGTACTCCTTATCTCTGCATCTCTTACCCTCCTCAAGGCTACCTCTTCACCGGCCAATTTCTTTCAATGGTGGATAATGATAGTACTTCTCGTACGCAGTGGTTGGATTCATTGAATTGATGGAGCTGATCGAGTTCCGAACGGTTTCAGGACATACAACCTGGGCAGCGGTCAAGGGCACTCTGTAATGGACGGTGTTAGCGCTGTCCGACAGATGAGCAAGTAATTATGAATAAATGAAGGATAATAAATGCTCATACCAGCAGGAGGCAATGATCACTTGAACGTGCTTCTGTCAATTACTTTGGCATTGGAGGGGCAAATGCGCATGGCATCTCCTGCGATGACTCAAGGCAGCTTCTTGAATGCAAGCTTGTGTCTGCCAGTCCCGTGAACACCGGCGTGCCCATGAAAGTACGCGATATTTGGCGCGTTACACATCTGATGCGGTGTCGCATACTTCAAAAACGTTGTATCTACCTCAGCACTCGCTCCCTCCGTGTTGATCCAATTGTAGATCATAAGTCGAAGGTGTATCCTCATAGTTCTCAACACTTTCTGTAAGGCCAGAGTCAAGGGATCTTCTTTCTTATACCCGTATTCGATATTGCACATAGAAGCCCAACATGCTATCAAATCGGCTCGAAGCGCGCGGAGCGTTTGTTGATGCCGAATGCGTTCAAGGCTGTACATAAGCGCTCAAATATGCGCTGCCACGGTGAAGATGGGAGTGGGGCATCGAGGTCGAAAGATGCGTGGATGTGTACTGGGTCAACGACTGGTCCAGATCTTGCTTCCCTCAATCCCGAAACGTTCTTGAAGCGCAAAGGCAACATGTTTTCGAAATTGACTTCCTCTTCTGTGATTAAGTCTGGCGGTACGAAGGCGCGTTCGTCTGGAAACAGCCTTTTCACAACCTCGAAGTATCGAGGTACATGGCCCCTTGAAGAGGCGACATTAATCTCGGCATATGCGTGTTGTTGTAGTTTGTAGATCGCCCTCATTGTCGCGGCGTGTAGGATGGGGAACTTGAGGCCCGCAAAATTAACTAATATTGGGGATCCTTCGAAGGCGATCGAGAGTTCTCGGGCTGAAGCCCATTCCTGCTCATTATAAGTATATATACAATAGAAGAGTCCCAAAAAGAACAAAGTATGAGAGATCTTCCTGAAACGTCCGTCACGTTTGGCAATACGTCCAATAATGAATCATTCCCTCCATCTCATTAATCCGTGCGTAGAAATCCCTACAAATTCCACCAAGGTCCTTTCCCCTTCTCTTCTCTTGATTATTCGAGAACTCCATGGTCCGTAAAGTAATCGAACTGGCGAGATGGTTGATCCTCGCCAGCAACACAAAGTCTTCATTGTCTTCCTTAGGTATCAATACTGCCACCGAGCTCGCATTGCTGTATATATCTCCCATGGCAGCTACTTGTTTAGCAACATCTTCAGAGTCATTTTGGTTAATGGACAGAGCGCCCAACCATACTGTCTCCCCGGACGGTCAGTAAACGCCATGAGACGCCGAAACTTGGTTGTATTTTCCACAGGGACGTGAGTAACGGTGTGGCATTTCAGGGAGAGGGAGGGAAGTAGACTTGTTTGACCCCATATATAGGATATCGCTTTATAGTCGTGGTTTTCCGGGACACCCGCGACTGCATTGGTACTCCATCCATTGTAAAAGTATTCAAAGTGGCCAGAGCCGGCACGGCAGGCGTTGAGCGTAATTTCATCTTGTCCTGGCTGCTGCTGTTATAACCATGGTATTCCGTTGGCCAGCTCTGCAATGGACAGCTCGAACTCCGCTTCAGCCCTTGTTGCTCCTCGACTTCGGCAGGCGTGAAGGTGTCCATGTGTTTCTTCGGCCAAAGCTCGGTGGTTAGCTGGAGGGAGTTGTGAAGAACGGAAGTACAATACCCTGGCTGGCAATCACTCGAGCAAAGCATACGAATTAGCCTCAATTGTCCGCATGAGATTGAGGACTGATTTCCGAAACCAACTTCGATCATTGCCTTGTCAGTTGCATGGTTCACCTGAGGTGTTACACGATCATTTAACTTTGGTAAATGTTTCAGCCTTGCCGGCCCTTCAGCCTCGCGCCTCGTCCTCTGACTAAGCATCGCTGAAAGTCATGACGTCTCGAGCTCAACTCACTTCTCTGCGCCCCAACGCCGTACCGTTTCAATGCCTCCCCAATGCAAAAACCGCTTATGAGAATACCCTACACGGGTCCTCTCCCAGCGCCCTCTATAATCCCCCGAAACGCGAATACCCTACCCGGAGCAATCGCCGCTCTCTCTCGATTCCTCACTGCCCTGCCATCGGCATCTCTCCGAGATGGAAATGGAGACCCCGAATCAACAGTTATACTCTCTGGCGCGGGAATATCTGTAGCGTCCGGACTGGCTGATTACAGAGGCGCAAATGGGACATACAGGGTGAACAAAACATACAGGCCGATCTACTACCATGAGTTTTTGGCAAACCATGAAGCGCGGAAACGGTACTGGGCAAGGAGTTTTCTAGGCTGGACGAATCTGTATAAAGCTCGTCCCAATGCGGCTCATTACGCTATCAAGGATCTAGGGGATATGGGCATCATCCGCAGCGTCATAACGCAGAACGTGGATTCCTTCCATTCGATCGCTCACCCCTCTATCCCGACGCTCGAACTCCACGGATACTTAAGAGCACTAGTTTGTGTTAGTTGTCATAGGGAGTTGGAGAGAGAGGAGTTTCAGGAGGCATTGGCGAGGTTGAATCCCGCTTGGGCTGTGTTTTTGGCTGAGGCGATTGAGTCAGGGGCGCTGGGTACTGAAGATCCGGGGGAGAGGAGAGAGAGGGGCTTGAAGACTAATCCGGATGGTGATGTGGATTTGCCTGGGGCTCCATATTCCACGTTCCGCTATCCAGCGTGTCCTCATTGTCTTGCCAACCCTCCTATGTCCGCCGATGGGACGCAGACGAAGGTGGAAGTTGATGAAGAGGGAGCATGGAAGAGTAGCAGTACGGCGGGTATACTGAAGCCCTCTGTCGTGATGTTCGGCGAGAGTATCAGGCCGGAGGTTAAAGATGCTGCAGAACGAGCTATTGATGGCTCTGGACGCCTGCTGGTGCTGGGAACGAGTCTGGCTACGTATTCGGCGTGGAGACTTGCTAGACGCGCGAAAGAGAGGGGCATGCCGATTGGAATACTGAATCTAGGGGGAGTGAGGGGTGAAGAGGCGTTCTTTAGGGATTTGCCTATTGGACAAAGAGGGGATGCGGGTGTGAGGGTTGAGTTGGGGACTGATAAAGTGCTGCCGGGGTTGGTGGAGCAGTTGAGACGGACAGGGTTTGAACATACTCACAAACATGATGTGAAAAGTGCTGGGGAACAGGTTACAAATAGTGGAGTGTTCAAAGATATGTTGTCATGAGTTGAGATATGTATAAGATTGGGTATATTGCATAGACATGGGCGTTAATAGAATCCTCTTGGAGCATTACTACGAGGTTTTTCGGGCTCTGTCTTCTGCTCCTCAATCTTGCTCTGTTGCCAAGTCGTCGTGTCGTCGTCGTTCTGGGTCGAGAGTTTCTTGTCTGTTCTTGTAGGTTTTCTCCTCCTCAGTGAGTCCTCCCACGCTTGGTCTTCTCGTTCAATTTCTTGCAGCACTGTTCCATACCCGTTAGCCAGCCCCGTCTCCATCAATCAAAAGTGTTTAAACATACCTTCTTCCCACTCCTTCTCCCTCCTCTCATTACCCGTCCCCAGTAGTCCCTCAACATCTACATCTTCCCCTTTTTGTATCCTCTCAATAACTTCCCTCAACAACCCAATCTTCGCAGTAGCCCTCCTCTCAAATGCCTCATGAGTATTCTTTAATGCGATCATTTGGATAGACATAGAGCCGATGAGCAGGAATATGAAGATGAAGAATGTTGCCGGGTTCCATTCCTTCGACTTTGGTTTTGAGGGTGATTTGGACTTTGAGCGGTTACGCAAAGGTTTAGGGATTAGAGACGTCCAGAATGAGGGTTGGGTGATGCTCTGGATGGATGAGGATGGACGGGTGAAGCTGTAGTTGTGAGTTGAAAGGCCGACGAGGTAGGTTCGTTGCGGAAGTAGAGTGGTGCGCAGGCTGGGAGGTGCGAGTAGGATTCGCCTCAGTGTCGTGGATTTATTCATCATGTCAAGAGGAGGGAACTATCGAGGTGTTGCCCTCAATTGATGCTGTTCTGGTTACTGAAGTCCCCAAAATCTTCAGGAAGTCGGGGAACCTTTCTGCCGACGCGGTTGCCGTGCCGACGGAGCTTTCCCTCAGAGGACCATCGAATCGATCTGAGAAATTGAAAATTATTACTTCTTTGCACGTACAACTTGCCCAGCCAGATTCTGGATAATGTATAATCTCTTCAATAACACAATAAAGTGTTTTACGTATCATCATGGCCTTTTTACAGGCTACCGCAGATTCGATTCGCGCTGCAGTGGGCTCAACCTCGACTTGTACGCCCACGACAGCAACAATACTGAACGATCTTTTATTACCGAAAATCACTGCCTCAGATCTGGGGACCTCGAAACCTACTGCGAAATCTACGGCTACTACAAAGGGGAGAAGTGCAAAGGCTGCGCCAACGAAACCGAGAGGGAAGAAGGTTGTGTTTGCGGATGAGAATAAACATGGGGATGGAGAACAGTTGTCTGCGAAGGAAAGGTCGATTCTGGCAACGGAGGTTATCAATGCGACTCTCAAAGCTCTGGGCGAAGCTATCAAGATGCCAGCGCCACGAAAGAAGGAATCTTCGAAAGGTCTGGTCAAGGCATCCGCGCGCAAATCGCTTCGACGTTCGAATTCGATGCCCCAGTCTCCTCTACAGCCACGGAATTTAAATCGAGTTGCGAGTTCCCCGGATATCTCTGCGAGACATAGCAGATCCAACTCTTTGGTTTCGATAACATCGTCAGGGCATAGATCTACGGCAGAATGCGCCAGGGTGGCTTTTGCTTGCTTAAGAAATTTGCAAGCTGGAAAGACCCCGGGAGTCGATTTGCCCCCGCTTCAGTTGGAAAACGGGATGAGTGTTTTGATTGGAAAGCTTGTCGCGCTGGGGTTGGATGACTTGGCGATCAAAGAATTGAGGATCTTGAAGCGCAGGTTGGATTCAGGAGATAGTAAAATGAAGAAGGCGGTGACAGCAGCAACAGCTCCGCAGACATTGGACGAATTGTTGGATTTCGGAAAGGGGGAATTTACGGAAGCGAAGCTTGGATTGGTTATTACGACTCAGTTGCAAGTTTTGAGACTTCTCACCTCTTCCCGGAAACACAGACAGGTCGAATCTGCTCTCCCACTTTTACAGCCCTCGTATCCGTCTTCACCAACGAGTCTACTTCTTTTGGCTGCTAAAAGCTCTCCGAAACCGGATAAATCCATTCGTCAACTTCAATCACTATCCGAAATCTTGTTCTCACTCGGTCCAAGTGTTTCCACGTCAGACGACGCCGTTGCCCTTGAGCCCAGGCTTAGCGTTGTTCCTGAGGTAGCCTTCCAACTACAGATTTTGGCCCTTAACAACCGATCCCTGTGGTGTAAGCTTGCTGGTCACAAAGGAGACTCTGCAAAAGAGTTGTTGGATCCTTTTCTTCGGTGTCTCTCAGCATTTGCACGTCGCACTCGATGCGATGCCCGCGACTCTTACCGAATAGCATCAGACGCTTTTCTCCAGCTGCAGTCAATTGTCTCCGACCTTGGGGAGACCAAACCTTGGCCAAAGTCAATCCTCGCCGGAATTTACAGAATTTTTAGTACTCTTGCGCAGGAGGCGAATCGCATTGATGATGCCATCGACTGGACGAGGAAGATTCAAGGACTTTTGGACGCGAAGACCGATTCAGAGGTTAAACGATGTTGTATTGAGGCTAGATTGGCAAGCCTCACTCTTCGAAGGCTTTCGAGGCAACCGCAAGATGAAGAGCTACTCCTCGCTCTCCTTGAGGGACTTGAACGGCCCTTCAAGGGCGAGTCTTCGGAAATCGATGACCTCCTAACCGAAGTGTCTGCTGCGAGGAGAGCTACCATCACAATTCTTGCGAAAAGGAGTCCCACTCTGGAGAACGACGATGGCTTGACGGAAGGCATGCGTGAAATGTGCGAGTCACTAGTTCTGCTTTGCCCTCGACTATGCCTAAGATATCTTGGGAACCCTCCTGGTGCCGACTCTGCCACCAAAGACATCGTTCGTTATGAGCAGCGACGTCAATTTATCACCAAATCGGGCCACAATGCTATAGACTCAGTTTTATTTCTCGTCAGAACCTTTCTCGCCGAAGGAAAACTAACGTGGGATTTGATGGATTCCAAACTTCAAGACTGTCTGTTACTGCTCGACCGACTCGATAACTGCGCCAACGAAGCTCCTCTCGACAACGCAGCCTCGCCACCATCTTATTACGTCAAAATATCCAACCTCTATTACTCACAGTACCTCAACATGCGCCGAGATTCTGACGGTTCGAAAGATGGTCAGCAGTTACGGGTTCTTCGACGATCAATTGACTGCGTTCGGGCGAGGTCGCAGCAAGAGAAAAAAGCAGCGTTGTTTTCATCGAAGCTTGAACGAATGGCCGAGATTTACAGAAATGCCGGTCGATACGATGAACTCTTCAAGACTCTTCTAAACCTTCAAAATGAAATGGTTGAGAATGGTGTTCTAATGGCGGTCACTGCCGCCGCAGCCACTATGCCGTTCCAAGCTTCATGGATGCAAGACGAGGAGATATCGACACTTAGCCGTACGATGCGTTCTCTCATCAAAGTCCAATTCAAATGTCATGGCTCCGCACAACAAACCCAACTTCTTGAAGGAGACTGGGCAGACGATGAAAGAGCGACAATGCTGGAGCAGTACTTACAAATAATGTCCTCACAATCCAACATGACGAACAATGCCTCTACGTTCCGAACCAAAGTCTTTCAGGCACTACTTTCTATCTATACCCGGAACGAATATCCTTTGCGAAGACTACGAGTGCTCATTCGCCTCCTTTCTCTTGATGTTGACTCACGCCAAGAGGTAGTCGACGATATCGCAGCGGAACTTAATGCTTTGCAAAGCAAAGAAATGGATATTGAAAACTCCAAGGACGAGGGCCTACGAGATTATCTGGTGTATCTCCGAACCCTCGCGACGTCACTACTGGAACTCCAACAAGATCAACCCAATATCGATATCCTGAAACGGAGCCTCATTGTATGGTCTTCAATCCGAGGTGGATGCGGAAACATGAAAACCTTGGAGGGCCAAGTAGAGGATGTTCCAGGTCTTCTGGCCCATTTGCAGTCAATTGCCGACTACATGCAAGTGAAGGGATTTGATTCGACAAGACTTGCAACTTTGCGGTTGATCGCGGACTTCAATGAACTTCGTGTCGAGTCCCCTGACGACCTTGTCCTCAGTTTTACCCGCCTAGGGTCACAATGGCTTCAGCTTGGATACTCTGGGAAAGCTGGCTTGGCTTTAGATCGAGCGCAAACCTACAGCCACCAGAACGGCGTTAGGTGCACTACCTTGCTGCAGCTATATCTTTCCTATTCCGAGTATCTGTTGGCAATAGGAAACTACGACAAAAGCGAGGAGCATCTTCTTCGAGCTCAGACAATATCCTCCGCAGAAAAAGACTTCGAGTTTAGATTGCCCGTGACCTTAGAACAAAGGAGTCTCGAGAACCAGCTCATTTCCAACGCATATTTAATATGCTCCAAGCTAGCACTCGAACGCGGTGCTCCTCAAACTGCACTCGTTCATGCCAAGCAGAGCTTAAGGCTGCTACGCCGAGCCTGGGTGAATATGGAGGGGCAGCAACGACGCCAATCTTCTCGTGCAGGAAGCCCTTCCCCTCAGACGGAAATGGACAGACTTGCAGACGAATCCTCAAATCTTAGCATGTCAACAATCAAAATACCTACGCCTACAGATGACCGTCAATGGCTATCCGGATCTGCGTTTTGGCCCTTAATCACGCCTCTCTTTCGAGCGATTTCGTATCTGTCTAATCTATACGCCCATCACGGGATGTTTCAAGAGACATTGTACTATGCCGAACAAGCACACAAACTCGTCCAGGAGGTCGGATCTGAAGCACACATGGCAATGGCGTCGGCTTACCTGGGAAGCATTTGGCTGAAAGCCGGGATTTTGGACAAAGGCTCCGAACTCCTCATGACCGCCAAACAGCTCGGCAGGTCTGGTGACAAAAGTCGAGAATCAGTGCTTCTGGCCTACCATCTGGGAAACATGCATGATCTGCTTGGTGATCGTGATGCAGAAGTGGAGGCTTACGAAGATGCGGAGATGACGCTGCAAATCTTGACAGAGGCGGACTTTATCAATCGGATAGATCGTCTTACTAAACCAGCCAACGACCTAGAGGAGAAGATAGCTTCCCTAACAGGTTCGACAAAGAAGCCAGCTGTCCCTCGAAAGGTGGGAGCTCGATCAAAGACAGTTGCCCAAAAGAAGACGGCGATCAGAGCAAAATCTCCTATTGAGACCAACCCCTCTGTCGCTGAAGAGTGTCCTCAACTCAACTCACTCAAGGCAAACGTACTTCGTCGAAAAGCGCGAGCTTTTGCGTCCATGAAGAAATTTGCGGATGCCCTTGCCATTCTCAATGAGACCGATGGCTACTCAAATACTCAAACAGACGCTGTCGAGCAAGGTCTTGCGATGGCGAAGCAACTACTCCTTCAAAGCATTGAACAAATGCATGCGGACCCAGTTTACTCGGTCTTGCAGGAGTCTACGATTTCCTTTCCATCCGTGATGGGACTCTTGAAATTCGAGAGAAATAGCGGAGATAGACTTTCTGTTTCAAGGTTGTCACCACCCAGGAAAATGCCAGTCACGAAAGGTCGTCGTGATCTTAATCGCTCGAAGAGCCCAGCTCCAGATAGCTTTTTCGATAAGCTACGCCAAGCTCAAGAACATTTGACGGAAGTGCATTCGATGGCTCTAACGATGGCTCCAGTGGCAGTAATTCACACGATTTCTGCGCTCCTTAATAGTATTGCAATCTTGTTATCTGCTGCAGGTCAAATCAAGGGCAAGCCTCTCGCGCATCCCGGTTTCGCGAGCTGCTCTATTGGTATGTTTATCATATACCTAAGATCTGATTTGGGGTGCTAACGATTTTTTAGAAACGGCGAGATCCCTTGCACTTCGTCGAGAACGCAAAGCTATAATGGCTCACTCTCCCAAGGACGACTCCCGCTGGCCGTCTTCAATCTCGTCTGAACCAAGAAGGTCTAGCCTAGCACCACCCGTCGATACGTCACGATTCCAAAAAGAGTATATCGATATCATTCCCAAGTCTTGGACCGCGATATCAATTGCACTGAGCGATAGTCGAAATGAATTATCGATCACCAAATTAGAAGCCGGCCACAGCCCCTTTGTTCTTCGCTTACCACTTGGACGGAATAATTCAATCGACGCAGATGAAGAAGTTTTTGGTTTCGAACAAGGCCATTCTGAGATGTTGGAAATTATCGATCTTGCAAATAAGAGCGCCCATGAAGCGGGTAATATAACAGGACGCGAAGCGAAAACTGTTTGGTGGGAAGAACGGGAGGCTTTGGATGCACGTCTCCAGGACCTTCTTGAGAACATCGAGAAGGTGTGGCTAGGTGGCTTTACGGGAATCTTTTCCCAGAATTCCAGGAGGCCAGATCTACTCGCACGATTCCAGAAAACATTCCAGAATATCTTGGATAAGCATCTTCCTTCACGACAAAAGACTAAGCGAAGTACAAGTCCTCGAATCACCTTGGACTCAAGAATTTTGGATTTGTTCATTGGACTGGGAGATGCCTCAGACGACAACTGCGACTTCTCTGAGCCCTTGACCGACTTGCTGTACTTTGTTGTTGATGTCCTTCAGTTCCATGGAGAGCTCAATGCCTATGCCGAGATCGACTTTGACTCGATTGTTGTCGAGACTCACGATGCTCTACGAGGCTACCATGAGGTTATGAATGCGTCCAACGTGAACGAAGAGGGGAGACATACCATTCTGATATTGGACAAGGCACTGCACGTCTTCCCATGGGAGTCACTGCCTTGTATGGACGGTCTTGCCGTGTCACGTCTCCCATCTGTGGAATGCCTACGAGACCGTATTCTCGAGCAACAGAAGGATATGCCAGAAGACTCACCCCATGGTCGATACGTCAACCGGGACAACGGCTCATACATCCTCAATCCAGAAGGCGATCTCAAAAACACGCAAGCAAATTTCGAGAAACCCCTCCAAATCCTTAAGAACTGGAACGGTATCGTCAAACGCGTCCCCACAGAAGACGAAATTAAGTCAGACCTCGAATCGAAAGACATCATGCTCTATTTCGGCCACGGAAGCGGCGCACAATTCATTCGCGCTCGCGAGATTAGGAAGCTGAAGAAGTGCGCTGTCACAATGTTGATGGGCTGCAGTTCTGGTGCTCTGACTGACGCAGGGGAATTCGAGCCCTATGGTCCACCGATCAATTATATGCATGCTGGGTCTCCTGCACTAGTGGCTACCCTGTGGGATGTTACGGACAAGGATATCGATCGCTTTTTCATGAGTACGTTTTGGCATTGGGGGCTGGTTGGCAACCAAGGTGAGCAGACCTCTAGGAAGGGGAAGGGTAAGAAGAAGATCGAAATTATGGAAGAGGAGAAGAGAACGAGTTTGGTGGAGGCTGTTGCTAAGAGTAGGGGCACTTGCATTTTAAGGTACCTGAATGCCGCGGCGGTGGTGGTTTATGGGGTTCCGGTGTATATTAGGTGAGAGATGGGTTTGGATTATGATAGAGGAGCAGTAGCTCCTTTCAATTATAGATATTTACCACTGGTACCTTCCCACTTGCCTGTAATCATGCGTCTCACAATGACTGAGGAGGACTCAGGAGGGTAGTACGCTTGCAAACCGAGGTCTTCCGGATGAGACTATGGAAGCCCGGGACGGGTCTGCAGTCCCATAATGTCATTTTTGTGATCATAACGAGAGGTCTGGCACGGATCGCTCACTCAGCTTGTATGTTTCTGTACTTCGTAGTCCGAAGCCAAAGAGGTTCTCCGACACAGTGATCGGAAATGTTCGGGCTACATTTGAGCCGTCCCCGTCCACTGTTACATTCAGCTGTGGGGTTAAAGCCTGCTCAGGGTAGAATGACGCCACAAATTTTTTTTTTTTTTTGGTAGCGAATTTCTCTACCCTGGCTGAGCTTTTGTTGAGTATATACTAGGCATATGCTTAAGGCTGAAGCATATATCAAGCATATGCTCAATCTATACCTAACCTATGCTTCCAATAAACTCTCGTGCCCGACGCCTATCTCCTCAAGAGGGGGATCCTCTCGAGCCCCTACCCCTTTTCGTGGGGCTTAAGGGCGGTCTTTTTATAATCTAAGTAATATTTATATAAAGCATATACTCAGAATATACCACGTAGTTAAAAGCTCTGTCAGGGTAGAGAAATTCGCTAAAAAAATATGTGGCGTCATTCTTTACGCTGACGTCTACTCTGAGCGGGCTGGCACCCGTTCAGCTGTCACCTCGCATGCGGCATGCAGCTGGCAAGCATTTAAAGTACCATGGGAAAGTCGTCACTACTTTAATAGATCTATAGGCCCTACGGGGCAACCGAAGTTGCAAGTGCACATATCTCATAGACTCACAGTTGACACTCTATTCAGCGTCAATTGGCAAAAACAATATATAAATTACCCAGCACCAGCAATATAGTCAGGATGTACTTGCCGAAATCAATCCTTCTCTCTTTCTTGTTCCTCCTATCTATTTCGAAAGGTTTCGACCTTCTCCTCGAATGCGCAGATGGCATAATGACCACTCCCACGTACGGTACCAAGGGTGCAGTCTTTACCGCCTGCGCAAATAACACTATCCATGGGCCACCTTCTCTCATCTACGAAGTCCTCATTGATTTTTCAAAGTATCCAGCTTGGAATACGTTCGTCTACGCGGTCGATCTTCCTTCTAATGTTGCCTCAGTGGGGGGTGTCTATATCGGGAGTATGTTTTTCTCTGAGCATTTTACTTCCTTCTCTGTGTGAACTAATAAGACCTGGGAAATTTCCTTCCTACTTGAAAGCGGTTTTCATTATCGTTTTAAGTAATACTGACATCCCACAGTGCCAATGACGTTCCACACCTCTGGTCTGGTACCTGGAATCAACACTACGTCTGACGAAATGATCACCTACCTAGAAGCTCATTCCAATCCACCATTTGTAGGATGGCGCTACAATCCTGGCCCGATTGTGGATTTGGTGGTGCAAGCAGAGCATATCAGTGTGTTGTATGACATTGGGAACGGAAAGACGAGGTATGTGAGCTGGGAGACGTATTATGGTGTTGGAGCTCTCGCGGTGGAGGTGCTGAAAGGGAATTTGGTAACGGGGTATGAGAATCAAGGGAGGGATTTGAAGGAACGGGTTGAGAGTTTGGAGGGATGAAGAATGGGCAAGGAGTGAGGAGTGAGTTGGTGATGGATTTTCGCAATGCTATTCAAGAGGCAGTGAATTGACAGAATTCGCACCATGGTATGGGGAAGGATATTTTAGAGCCCTATGAAGCACAATTATGAGGAGAAGTGGTAACATTACTGCAGACGAATCTTCTCTTGGATCAGGATTTTCACAATCTCTTTCCGAACAATTTTCTACCTGCTCTCCATTTCGACAGCGACCTCCCTATCCATGACGGAGGTTTCTCCTTATCCGGGGCATAATATTTGAAGCGCATAGTGGCCACAGCTGCGCCATACATAATAAATTCGCAATAAGCTGTCCTTACCAAAGAGAACTTCGATTCTGACTCGTCTCCGAAAGGTCTCAGAACCAGTGGAACTCTAGATCCGTAGGCAATATATATCATATCACCAATATTCGCATCCCCCAGCACGAGTCTCATGGACCCAGTCTTTGTTGTGAAAGCGGACCAACCTCTCAGGCCTCTTTCTGAACCTGCCAATCTATACATGAAATCTCTTAATCCAGGACCAGCGTTTTCGTCTCCCGAGAAGCCAGTACCAGAGCTGCCAGCCTAGTGGAGGTCCGCTATATGCGTGATTTCATCTCAAAAGATTCCATCTAATAGCATTTGCTCGTTGTGTTCGGAAAGGGTCTTGGAAGGCAACTTCTTGTCTCCGGAAGTGTTAAAGTGCTTCTCATCTGGGGTCATGGATAAGATATCTTCGTACTCCATCTTGGTTGACCAATCCGGGACCCAGCTTGGAAGCACCATTTCCCCCCTTGACCTCTGAGCTGGCTTGGAAGTTGACCTTTGGACTCTTGAAAGGATATCTAAGTCTTGTCTGATGGAAATGATGGCTTTAGCCGCAGAGATATACCACTTCGGCCGTGCTGAGGGTACAGTATAATTCTCAATAACGAAAGCAGAAGAGGAGAAATAGAAAATAAACCGTAGATGGCATCCCGGGATGGGTACATTCTCGCTGGCCAAAAATCTCTACAGCCAGGCGGCGGACCTCGTTGCGTCCATCTTCAGGACTCTCTAATTCATGCCTGTATGATTTCCTTGCGCTCATCCTCCAAGCCTCCATATTCCCAACGATATAAAGCGATTTTAGTAGCCTAGAACCTTGACCTGTCATGTCCGTAGTACCCCATCTCTTGCACAGAACTTCGTAGAAGTTGCATAGCGTTCCCCATTCCAGGCTTTTAGAACCACACTGCACGCGTATCGTCTGAGCATGACCGGTTTCTTGCAAAACCCAGAGCCTCTTCCACCATGAACGATCTTGAAAGGCTGACTTGATCGCTTCCAATTGAGAAAATTCGTTCGTCCCATGGATGGCCTTTGTAAGCCCAATAGCCCGAGTCAGACTCGTGGTGCTTTGCAAATTCCAGGTCGTCTAGGAGTCGTCTTGTAACATGGTCACGTGATTGACAAGAAGTGACAGAATAGGGAAAATATGGTTGGATGATGTGAAGAGCATTGTACTCTTGTACCCCACGGATAAATTTAGCCATGCCGCGTTACATTCGATTCTCAACTCACGTCTGATAGGCGGCTCATAGGGGCTGAGTGTGCCTCAATCGCCAACAATTTCCCTGGACGATAACTGCATCTTTCGCAATCTTCCCTTCTTCTCTTCTTCATATGGTTTTCTCCGTTCCTGAGATTGATATGTTCCCATGATGTTTGCATATGTCGGTCTTTTCGTAGCTTTTCTCGCCGGCAACGCACTCGTAGAAATCTGCGCGGCTGCGACCTCTCGACCTGCCCAGCCTACCCTTGAACCCTCACTGGTTCAGCCAGTTTACTCTCCAGTTTCCAATGTGGTAGGCTTGGCATTCGACCGCATAGTCCAGATATGGCTTGAAAATACTGTATGTACAGGCAATCTATCTCAGTTCTTCCCATTATGCGATTCAGCCTGACGATTGTGGGACGGTAGGACTACGACAAAGCCGCCGCAGACTCGAATCTTCAATGGCTGGCGAGTCAGGGCATCACGTTGAGCAATTTCTACGCAATAACACATCCCTCCGAAGGAAACTACTGCGGGGTAGTGGCTGGTGATAACTTCGGCATGGACAATGACGATTTCAATACCATTACAGCCAATATATCTACTGTTGTCGACCTTCTCGATACAAAGGGAATCGCATGGGGTGAATATGAGGAAGACCTGCCCTACGCTGGATTCCAGGGCTTCAACGTTTCGAACCCATTGACCTTTGCCAATGACTATGTTAGGAAGCATAATCCCCTTATGCTTTTTCAGTCTGTCTCAAACAACTACACTCGACTCAGCCTTGTCAAGAACTTCACATCTTTTGCTGCCGATCTGGCCGGCCACACCCTGCCACAATGGGCATTCATCACGCCAAACATGACAAATGACGGCCACGATACAACGGTCACGTTTGCTGCAAATTGGGCTCGCCAATTCATCGAACCCCTTCTTAACAACACCTATTTCATGAACAACACTCTTCTCGTGCTTACATTCGATGAATGCGAGACCTATACCGAGAGTAACAAGGTCTTCACCATACTCCTGGGCGGCGTGATTCCAACCTTGGCGCACGGTACCACAGATAACACTTTCTATACGCACTACAGCATGCTTTCCACCGTCGAAGCGAACTGGGGACTCCCGTCCCTGGGCCGCTGGGACTGCGGAGCCAACGTCCTATCTCTGGTAGCCAATAAAACGGGGTACCAAAACAGAGCCGTTAACACCCAAAACATCTTTTTCAACGAAACGTATCCTGGCCCCATGTCCGACGAACAATACACGCCCGTCTGGCCTGTGCCAAATACCAATTCGCTCTGTGGCAGCGGCAAAGGTGTTCTCGGTTCCATCGTCAGCACGTGGGGAAAGTCGGACGGGACATACAATTATACGAATATGTATCCTTATGATACTGCGAGTGGGAACAATGTAGGTGGTACGCCTGTGCTTGCAGCTATTCCTACGACCTCGAGCACGTCGTCTGCGTCCGGTACATCGCAAACTTCCGGCTCAAACAACGGCAGTAATAGTGGAGGACTCTCAACCGGGGCAAAGATCGGAATTGGTGTCAGCATACCACTCGTGGCTATTGCCCTCTCGCTGATTGGCGCTTGTCTCTTCATCCGCCGCAAGCGTCGTCACAATGAAAACCATAACGAAGAACCTCATGAAGGGAAACCTGATGCCACCCGGGCACCGGGTGAACTCGAAGGACACGAAGTTGACGACCACTACCGTGAGCACAAGCCCGAATTACCAGGGAACAAGCTTGGTGTAGTAGGGGGCCAGAGGTACCGTGGTAAACCAGAACTTGATAACGTCGTGGCACCAGCGGAGCTTGAGCAGCGGGCTACGGGAGGAGGAGGAAGAGGAATAAGATCAGAACGAGCGGAACTTGATAATTCCCATTCGTCGATTCCGAGACGACCAGTCCCGGTGGCTGTTGAACGCCAGCCTAGGGCCACAGCCGACTCAGGATCAACACATATAAGCACAGCTTCACCCCCGCCTCAGTCAGCAGTTCTTCCAGCAGTCAGCAGCTTAGAGAGTATATCGCTTGGAGTTGAGTCTCCACCAGACAAAGGAGCCAAATCCACGACCAAACGAGAACCACAAAAACTAAACGCATCTCCCGGTCCACTTCACACAGAAGTTCCCTCCGCAATCACAAGTTCAGAGAGTATACCACCTGCTGTCGAACCTCCTCCTTCAGAATTCAAAGAGAATCCGAATTATTCTCCATCCCCGGAACCACACATACCACCCGCCGAAACCGGATATGTAGATGACGAAGAGCTGCGGTATCGTGAACGAAGACTCCAGGAACGAAAAGCGTTTCTAGCTGAGAAGGAGCGTTTAGCGCTCGAAGAAGAGGAGATCCGGAAGATAAAGGCGAGGTTAAAAGGAGGCGGCAGGGGCTCGGGGACGAGTACGAAATTCCAGGAAGGGAATTCGTAACTGAGTTTGGACGTCGGTACTTGTCCACGAACGCTTTTCTACCCTACCTTCGCTCATCAGCGGATTTCTTTATAATTGGTGCAAGGTGCGCTTGACCAATTAAGAACATCTTTCTGGGCCGTATTGGCTGGGCTGTCGTACTACTCATACCTTCGAGACAAAAGCCTACCGGAATCGAATGTCTTCCTTTTCCGGGACGCTGCAAGAGATTCACAGACTGTCAATTTCCTGGCTTTTAAGCCGTGCGCTCCTTTTCTGAGGCGTTCTTTGGTGCGGAAAGGCCACTCTGTGGCTCTGTGGCTCTGTGCTGTGATTAGTGAGTACTGCGCTTAAGCTCCCGAATGACGCTGGAGCTTGCTTCCCAGCTTCTACAATTTCGGCAATGGTTCAAAACAATTTGACCGCGGGATGCGTCATGTTTAGATTTGGAAGTGCGGCTCAAACAGGGGCTCTGTCAGATGATCTGGTTCCTATGGCAACAGTTGTGTGCACATATTTCGGATTCTGGCAACCCTCCAATTCTTCTCTCATTAGAGATATCCATACATGCATGATTTTACCATACAATATCGTCTGATTCGGTTATCGTATTAGTCAGTATCGCTGGAATCGATAAGGAATCGATTCCTCACCGCTTTTTACCTGTACTTTCTATTTCTTTGTCCTCGTACAACGATTTCTCAAAAAATATATCCTTAAAATGTCTTCTCTACTTAAATTATAATCATCCTTTGTATAATCAACCACAGGAGAGTTAAATACGATTACTCAAAGTCATGGCAAGAAGAGATTACCTCTTTAGCAATATTGCCGTTGTCCTCTATCAGACGAGAATCAAGGTTATACCCTCACGAGCTTTCTTAGTCTTCTTGTATAATAACCCCTCTTAAGAGCCAAAAGAACTCGATGCTTTTGATCGATCGCCTTATCTCTCTGCTTAGTTGCGCGGCCAGCAAGTGAGGACGAGTACGAGGACTACAACTCACAAGAGTCGTACGCCTCTTGTAAGAAGTGAGCCTTCGCGTAGTAGTGCTAGGATACTCAAAGGCAGCGCTAGCCAAGGCTCTCACTTATAGCTATTGATATCCTCTCAATTCCACTAATGAGTGATGAACCAGAGCGAGTCTTCTTAGGAGCTCGTCGTACGGTATCGGGAGATAGGGGGCAAATGGAACCAGAGACAATTGAGATGAGGGAGTGCCTTAAGCATTGGAAAAGGAGCGGGATTCTAGACACTTTCCTTGACAGTAGCTAGCTTAAAAGAGATCTTAAGTACCTTAACTATTGTATAATATTAATAGGCTAGGCAAAAATATACGATTTTACTTATTAATACAGTATTGATACCAGAAACGTAAGGTATCAATTCTGCTATCCATTCCGCTATCCATTCCGCTATCCATTCCGCTATCCATTCCGCTATCCATTCCGCTATCCATTCCGGTATCGATAGTATCGATACCTTACGATTCTGGCATCGATACCGTATCGATAAGCGAAATCGCGTCCAGCCTGCTAGAGGCGCTTGGCTCTTTCGTATGAAAGGGGTGCCATAATTCAAGAGACGTTTATATGGGCCCAGGTAGACTAATAGTAAGTAAGCGGGCTAATTATACCTAATTAGGGGGGTCTAGGGTCTACAAGCTGTAGAACGAAACCCCTTACAAAATGGAGGCCAACACCTCAACTTTCAGCGACATTTCGTTCGAGGTCGATCAAGATATATGCATGCTATATCGACATCCAAAGATGGCACATCCTCGGCTCGCCTAGAATGGACAGTGAGGTAGCTCCTTGGCGCCTTAGGCAGGAGTTATTCTTATATTTCGTTCGTCTCGTCTTCTTCGCTCCACCTTATCTAATCTCTACATCTTCTCACCGCAAGCTCATATATACTCTTTCCTCTTCTTAAGTAAGATATTCTTTTCCTCAACCTTGAAAGGACCTTACGACCTTCCGGTCTAGTACCTTTCTCACTTTGCCCACACCTCTAGGCTGATAGCTTTCTATATCTACAGCCTAAATGTACCTTACACAAACCCCCTCGAGCTCAACTCCCTATTTACTCAACTTCTTCTCCTTCATCCAAAGACTCGCCACCAAAGCCACACTCACAAATGCAATACTCAACCCAAAACTCGCACTTGTAGCCTTGTGGTAACATCTCCTCACAACCTCCCTCGTATGCGGTTCCAACTTCTTAATATAATCCAGACTCTGTCTCACCCTATCCACAATCTTATCCGCTTCCTTCCCACTCTTCAGGTTCTCCCTCAACTGCGTCCTTAAACTCTGCTGCACAATCGTAGCAGACATACTGACACCCACTACACTACCTAAAGATCGAAAGAGATAAGTGCAAGCTGTGGCTACGGCTTGATCTTTAGGGTCGGCGTTGGCGATGACGCTGATGAGTGTGGTGGTGATGGTCGATCCGGCACCAAAGGCGACAAAGCAGAGGCCGATTATGAGGCCCAGTGGGAAGTCGAAGAGGAGGCCTGAGCAAAGGAAGATTATCACGCAACCGGCCAGGCAGAGTATAAGGCAGGAGATCGTGAGCCAGTAGTATTTCCCTGTCTTTTGCATAACCTTGCCTCCAAACAAAGATCCACCGACGGAGAAAATCAACGGAGGAATGAGGCGTAAACCTGCACCAGTGGCAGACAGACCTTGCACAGCTTGAAAGACTAGAGGTAGATAAAAGGTGATTCCCATATAGCCACCGACGGTAAGGAAGTTGACGAGGTAGCTGGCAAAGAGCGAGCGTTCGAAGATGATATGTCCAGGAGCGAATGGATGCGAAGCTACTTTCATTTCGACGAAGATGAAGATGGCGAAGATCGGAATTGAGACACTACAGCAGACGATAGTCAAGGTATCAGACCAGGCGACGTTGCTTCCTCGATCAAGACCCAAGAGAAGGCAGAAAACTGCTGTGATGAGCGTCAAGGCTCCGAGAAAGTCGATCTTTCCGAGTTTCTCTTTCCAGTGCGAATCGTCCTGCTTGGGGAGATGGAGAATGAAGTATACAGACAGCGAGGCTAGAAGGCAGAGAGGGAACTGACCTAAGAACGCCCTGTGTTTCGTCAGAACGTACTATCAGTGAGAACCCTCAGGAGGACTCACCACCGCCATCCGATCGAATCCGCCAAGATCCCTCCCAAGGGAGCTCCAGCAGAGGCTCCTGTGGCATATACGATATTCAGATACCCCTGCCACGTGCCTCTTTCCCTCAAAGGGATTATATCACTGAGCAAAATGGAAACAACAGTGGTCATCCCACCTCCTCCAATCCCTATCCACCGTCATCATTAGCCCAATTCCCTTTTCATCCCCTTTTCAACCACGAACGAGTCACTCACCCTGAAAAGCTCTCGCAGCAACCAACTCCTCCAAATTCCTCGCAAGGCCACAAAACAGCCCTCCGATGCCAAAAACCGTGTACGCAAAAAGAAGTGCTGATTTTCGCCCGAAAATATCACTCAGCTTGCCATATAATGGCTGGAAGCTCGTCAACGTTAAGAAATACCTAATTTCATCAGAAATATAATCTTAAATATGCAATGAGGTGAGAAGGGCTCACGCAGTAGCGATCCAACTCGTGTTATTCAACGCATTCAGATCACTCCCTATCCGGCCATAGCTGGTCACGACGAGAGTTTGGTCTGCTGCGGAAAGTAATATACCGATCGCGACAGCAGGAATCAGCAACCCAAGCTTTGTGGTTTTTTGACCTTCGAACAAAGGATTATCGTCTTCTCCATTTTCTTCTCCTTCAACCGTCCCACTTTCGACATCCGCATCAGCACCTTCCGCCGCGGCGTTGTCATTACTTAATCCATTCCCGCTCAAGGATGGATCAATTGGTTTCGTCGAATCCTTCGTCAATAAACTCGTCCTCTCATCTGGTTCGGCGGCGTTGCCGTTTGATGCTACCATTTCGGGCAACCGAGGTATAAAGTTGAGTTTGGAGAGGATGAGATGCAGATGGATGGTGGTTTATATCAAAGGCGGCACATTAGTCGAAGCTCACGAACTAGTAAAATATGCAAGGCCCACAAGGGCTGACCAGCTTCTTGTGAAAGTGGGATGAGAAGTTATGAAGTCGGCTTCCTCCGGTCGATATCGATCAAGCCACTGATAGTGTTCTTGCCGAACCCCCTTGAAAATCAGGCATTTCCGCGTCTTTTTTCACCAAACCCCTCCTGAACTTTATAACTTTACAACCACGCATCTTAAATTGAGCTCCTAATAGCTTAAAATGTACATAATAGCTACTATCATTATATATTACAAGAGCTTAAAAATAATATCAATATTCGGTATCGCTACCGTATTAATTGCTTTATAAGACCATATCCACTTATAAGCACACTTATGCTTTACAAATCAATAAAAATCAAAAATATTATTTCGTAAAATATTGTGAACTAGAAATTTCTTCATTTAATCATAACTTTTTATTCAAATATTTTTGAAAATTTCGCGTGATTTTAAAGAGGTTGTGTACCAGGTTGATACATGGGCTCTTGTAAAGCAATTAATACGGTATAAGAAGGTCTTCATAAGGAGAAACAAACCCTACCCTACTAAAACTCCACTCTTAGTGCTTAATGCCTACTGCGGCGCTACATTCTTACGAAAAATCATGAAAATCATAAAACATTCTGATTTTAATTAAAAACAAATAAAATTATTAATTATTTTCTTAGATATTCTTAAGTCTCATTAACTACACTTATATTATCTATGAAACTTAAATTATAAGAATATCTATTAAAATCTAGTCTTATAAACTTGTTTTATATGTTTTCTCATACAAAATCACGGGGCTAATCTCCTTTTTTCTTACTCTTAAAGAACTCTACTAAATTTTAATAGAAATTTAATTCCTTTTATATATAATAGAACTAGACACTACACAAAATTTGAGCCATACACGGCTTAATTTAGACGTTACATTGCTGAGTTATAAATCGTTTTAAAGTTTAGAGTGGGGGAAGAGATTGGAACCGAAAAATCTTATTACTCTGTACAGAGTCGTTGGAGATAATTGGACGGCTACAAACTACAATGCCTTAAGTTCGATGCCTTATTGAAGCTAACAATGACAGTATGTTTCTCACGCGATCAGTTTCTTTGTCGAAACTCTGTCAAGTTTTGATGTAAAGAGATGAGAGTAGGGGAGGGTGAAGCTGTCATCCATTTTGAATGCTTTGCACCAATCTCTAATCCGCAAGTATTCATCCCACGCTAAAGCCATCAAAATGGCTGCACAATGCATATCCATCATGCATACAGGTATAGAACCCTTTGAAAACGCCTCTAAATGCATGAATCCCATCCTTCGTCTCTCATCAAAATTCCCCATTCATATCCTTCACCCACATTCATCGTCATATACCCAGAATCTACTGTCGTTGACGTAGAAATCCTTGAAGATAAACAGCCAACCCTTTTCTATCCATGCTTGTCGTCATATATTTAATGAATTCTGTCCCATCAATACCCAAAGCCGGGAAAAAAGCCTGTTGCAGATGTTGCAGGAACATATCGCCCGTCTTCATATAAATAGTTTGCTCCAGCCCAGCGATCTCGTTCAAAACTTGTTTGGCTTGAGCGTCTGCTGGTTGGAATTGAGGCTCGCGCAGAGCTTCCCAGCAGATAGGATGGAATCTTTCAATTAAGAAGCGATCGAATCCTGGGAATGCGGGTTGTGGGGGGAGGTTAGAAGAGATGGGTTGTGCGGAGAGAGTTGCGATGTTGGGACCGCCCCAGAGATCTGCCATACGAGTGATGACGGAAAATGCAAGCCGACTGGCTGCTAGGTTTCCGGTGCCGTTTGTGACTGTTTTGGCGAGGGTTGTGACAGAGATGATTAGAGGCTCGAAGAAGTTTTGGTTGGACTCGCTGACGAGAACGGATCCGAGATCGTTGTTTAGGATGATTTGGACGAATGTAAGGTATTCACGCCGAAGTTCGGCGAGTTGGATTTCGTCGTCAGTGCCGGCGATTGGTTCAGCCAGGCCGGCGAAGACTCTTTGGAGTAGAGGAGTGAGCAAGGAGTCCAAGACGGTGAAGATTTCCTTCTTGAATCCGAAGACAACTTGATCGAGCAACCGCAGGAACATGGCCATCTCGTCTTTAGAAGAGCTCTGGGAAAGCAGCCCATCAATCCATCGCGGAAGAAGAGGCAGCATTCCAATTCCCATGACTCCCATGAGGCGAGAAAAGGAAGCTCTAGCAGCTGTACGAACGTCGAAAGAGTTCTTCAGTGCTTCGAGTGCAATTAAAATGGCCTCTGCAGCTCGGCTGAAACCCTCAGTAACTTCCTTCACAGGTGCGCTGTTCGCAGTAGCAGGATTTCCTGGAGTCCAATCAGAGAAACCGTGGGCCAGGGATCCGAGGGCCATAATGACATGATGGATCTGCAAGATGGCTTGAGCATCGCCTGACTTGGCTGCTGGCAAGTGGCGTTCAATATCAGAAAATAGCGGATCCATGATTGTTCTTGCATACATAATCTGGTTTTCGACAGGAGTGATGGAGGTGGACGAGATGCAGCCGATTGCTTCGAAGAGGTAGAGTTGGCCATTGAAAGTAGCATCCGCAGAATGATCGCTTTGATCCGACGACATATCATCATCTGCTGTATCCTCTGGAACTTCTGCCCTGATAGGAAGGAGATCACTGATAGATTGGATCACCGTTTCAGCGACATTGCCAACGTGAGCTCTCAAATGCTTGACAAATCGGTGGAACAGATACCACGACCGTGTTCGGACCCTAATGTGATTATGGTGGACGAGACGGACGAAATGTTCCAGAACTTGCGGAATAAGATTGACCTGGTTCTCAAAAAAAGTGCAATATCGAACACAGATCTCCATATATTGCAGCTGAATAGCAGGGTGAGCGAAAGACGCGATGCCTTGAAACTGTTAGTATAATACCCTCGAATCCCGTGGATCCAAGCTTACCAGATTCAACCATCTTCGACATCATGGCAATCAAACGCTCGGCTGCCACGCCGGAAGGCTGGCTCTTGGCGTAAAGGCCTCCATTAGGCACAGTGAGCTCTCCAAACACATACATCTCATGGAGCGCCAGATCAAGATCCCGCCAATCCATTTGGCCACCTTGCCGATCAAGTTGCTGAAACGTATTTCCAACAACGTTGCTCAGGATTTCGACGTAAAGGGTTTCATCAACCGCAGCAACGCTCTTCTGGAGAACCTGCAGTCTCTTTCGCAGTTCTTGGAATTCGGCTTCATCAGTCTGCTCATCCTCATTTCCCCATGAAGAGGTTTCGTCATATCTCATCTTCTGGATTATCGCATTAAGTATTGGTGACAACATGGCGGAGTATGCTGGGGGTAAAGGCTGAGCTTTTCGGAGAAATGTAAGGAGATCGGTAAGAGAGGGTATGACGGTAGAGCAGATCTCATCATATTCGTCGGAGAAGAATCGCAATAGAAGAGGCAGGAATGTTTGCAGAAGTTGCTCTGCTTGGACTCGGGTATCAGTGGCAGCCTGATTATCCTCGAGGACTTTGACAATATCGAAAACAATATTGTTGACGAGCTTTGCCACAGCTTCTGCGAGATCAGTGTCGTAGCTAGAAGTTGTGCGTAGATCGTTCAAAGCTGGGCTTGCAATAAGCTGTGAAATAACTTCCCCAAGATTCAAGAACACGATCATTGCAATCTTGTCAGTAGCCTTCATCTTCTTAGCCACAATCTCCGTGAATGTGTCGATAGCTGCATCCCGGACTTTGTCTTCTCTGTTGCTTGGGTTTGTGCGGCCAACCAGTGGGAAGAGAAGGTTCAGAGTTTCCTGGTTCACAACCAAAGAAATGTCGATCCAGCTGACCCATTTGCCAGTAACTTTGAGAGTCATCTCAATTACAGCATCGTTCCGGTCTCTCCATTGTGTGAGAATCTCTTGCCAAGAAGTAGTCACTTTCTGTACATCTCGAGCTCGGATAATGTCCTTCAACTCAGTATTTCGTTTCGTCTCAGCAGAGGTCCGCGTCACAATAACGTCCGCAATCTCATCGTGGATGGAGCCCAAGATCCGTAAGTACAGCACAATACCGAGTAGATTATCTCGTGATCCGTTGTTTTGCGTGCTCGTCAAGCTCAAGAAATCGTCCAGAAAACTCTCCCAGCCTTGCTTGTACAAAGATATGAACAGATATGTCAAGGATTGTGTGAGTTTGTTCTGGAGACTGGGTGGGTCAACTTGATCCTGACTGCCCGAGCCATATGTTCGTCTGATGTATTCCAAGAAGCTCTCCTTCAAATGGCTCAAAGTCTGACCATCAAGCTGCTGGGTCTGAATAGCATTGTTGATCACATCCAACGACACTAAACGTACGACCTCGGATGCCTTCGGGGTTTTGGTGAAGAGTGTGAGACATGCTTCTCGGCCAGATGGGTCGGATCGTAGGCGGTTGAGGAAATCGAAGGCTTGAGCTTTAAGGCTCTGATCGGAGGTGGGGTTCCATGCTATCTCGATGGCATTTTCGACCTGAGTTGCAGCATATAGTTAGTATAGGTTCAAAGAAGTGCAGCCATCTCTTTGTTGACAGTCAACACTCCCCATGGCAACCCCGGATTAATGTGGCGGTGTCGCATGCTGAACGTACCTGGATATCCATGACGCTTCTGCACTCACGCACGGAAGCCCAGGAACAAGTTTGGGATCTGTGGTATGCTCGTGTTTACTGCTATGGTCGTTGCAGTAGCTCGTACGTTGCATATATCATGCTTTATGACTCTGCTATCGAGTCATTCTTCTTTGAAAGGTCGGTGACGAAAGGCTTGTGTAATGGTGGAAATTGTATGCTTAGTGTATGTGGGAGTTCTAGAATCCGGGTTCAGAGATGCTAAGCAGGGTGTCTTTCAGTCGGTATCTGCGGGGAGTGAATTTGTTGTCGATGTCACATTCGTTGTTGTCAAGGTGCCTGAATTCAGCCATGCAATGGAGGGGCACCAAATATCTCAGCCTCGATTTTCGGTTCTTAGTGGCTGCTCACGTGTCTGTCTTCTCTGTCGCGTGTCCAAGCACATAGGGAGGGGACGCATTTCCTTTGGGTTAACGTTTACGGTGAGTGAGGTCTTAAAGGAGATATGTATAAAACGAATGATCTAGTAAAAGTGTGGTTGTCTACGTATACCAGGCGTCGTCACGAAAATCATATGAAACCACTGTAGATGAGAGCAACTTCGAGTATCCACAACCCCTAATCACTCACTATGAATCAGCAATCTGCAATGGAGAGCGGAGTGAGACCCTAGTGTGGTTGGCAATCATTGAAACAAATCAAAATTGATATAGGTCGTTTTGAAAGAGATTTCCATTCATTGTCCAATTCAACTCTTTCCAGATGGAAGAGTTGAAGGACTGAGTAACGCCGGCAATGAGATCTTCTATCCCTCCAATCTATAGAGTGCCAATCTCTGACGCAGACACAGAATTACTTTGATGCAAATGTACACACACATTCCCATGACCAAAATGACTGCCAGGAGATCGAACGGAATGAAAACGCCTGCGAGCAAGAACCATATACCAACTCTGCGAGACAATTGAAGCTGGTAATCTGAAACCTGGTTTCCAGCAAACCTCTCATCCTCTGGCCAATCATTCTTTTTTTCTTTGTGATCGTGAGTTTCGTCGCTTCCAGGCCCCTGGAAAGGTTCCTCCTCGTCATCTTGTCATTGGAAGGAAAAGCCCCCAGGGAAGCCCTGTGGAGCTCCTCGTCGACCACCACCTCCCATACCACTTGGCATTCCACCTCCGAAGCTGTGGAATCCTCCTCCTCCACCTCGGGCACCGCCTCCCATACCGCCCATTTGCGCCCCGAACATCTGCATGAGAATTTCTGGATCGATTTGCATGCCACCTCCCATTCCACCTCCACCAAAGCCTTCCATCGGATCAATGAGGTCCTCACCACTATCATAACGAGCACGTTTCCTATGATCATGTTAATAGGGTACATATGAAGCAGGCTCTGGGCACTTACTCGGGATCGCTCAAGGTCTCATAAGCCTCTGTAATATCCTTGAATCTCTCCGCGGCATCTTCATCGCCAGGGTTCTTGTCGGGGTGGTGAATAAGAGCAACCTTCCTATAAGCCTTCTTGATCTGGTTCTCATCTGCATCCTTCTCAACGCCAAGAATCTTGTAGTAATCCTTCCGCTTGCTCTTCTTTAATTCCAGCTCAGCCTTCCGTACATCCTTCGCAATAGTGGGGTCGTTCGGATCTTGCTCCTGTAATTCCTTAAGCTCACGGACAGCATCTTCCCACTTGCCAGATTGACCGAGTGCGTTCGCCTTTGTTTTCTTGGCTTTGGTGTATGAAGGATCCAGGGAAATCGCACGCTCGCAGTCTTCGATAGCACTTTTGTAATCCTTCAACTGGACCCAGCACAGAGCTCGGTTTTGCAGGAGCTTGGAATTTGTGCCCTTGTTCGTGGGATCCACTTCGAGAGCCTCGGTATATTTGTCAATAGCTTGTTGCCAACGTGAAGCCTTGTAATCTGCATTGCCTTCCGCCTTCATACGATCCAATTTCTGTACCATGCGCAAGTACTTGACAGCATCTCGGTAATCTGGATCGCACTCTAGAGCTGAGCGGAAGTGCTGAATGGCCTTGGTGTTGTCTCCTTGAGAGTAAAGAGCTCGCCCTCGCAGCACAAGAGCCTCGGGATCTTTGTTGTTGTTTCGCAGTAAAGACATGGCAACATTCTGTGCGTCACCCAAAGCATTCACGTTTCCCATCTTCAAGTATGCTTCTCCTCGCATCAATTGCCATTTTCTGGGCTTTGGTGCACCAAGACCAAGTAACTTCTCAGCCTGGTCAAGAGCATGCAGTGCCATCGATCCGGTCGTGCCATTCTTGAGAGCATCTTCCGCAACCTGGATGTGCTGAAGCATTGCCTTTGCTGGAGCAACGTCCTTTGCTGATGGAGCAGGCTGGATACGGGCGTAAGTGTCGAGGGCTTCTAGTGGACGACCTAAACTAGTATAGATACGTGCTAATCGGAGAAGGATCTTCGGGTTGTTGGGATCCAGCTCGTCTGCACGAAGGCAATCGTCCAAAGCATTGATATATTGACCTGAACCTATGTATGCTGCTGCGCGATTGTTGAGATATGTGGCTGACGAGGGTTGTGCTTCGACGGCTGTAAAAGATCATATATTAGCAAGTCTCTCCATTTGCAATATCTTTGGGAGACATACCCTTGGTGTATTCTTCAATCGCCTTTTTGTAGTCCCCAGCCTTGTATAACTTGTTGCCTGCAGTCTTGAACGCCTCTGCATCTTCTGCTGTGGAGGCGGGGGCAGGAGGAGGGCTCGTGGGAGTCTTGTGCGGGGGGGGAGCAGGTCCTTCTCCATTAACTTTGGTGCCGTTGGTCTTGGGGGTATCGAAAGCACCTGGCATGTTGGTTTGTGGTGGGGGAGAAGAAGGAGTGTTTCGACTCTCTGAGTCAATATCCATGGGAGTTGGTTCTGACATGGTCGATAAAACCGACAATCTATGCTCCGGAGGCCAGTTCAGAGGGTGTTCGTTCGGATCGATTGTATCTCGTGGAGAATGACGACCGGATCTTCGAAAGCTGCGGTTGCTTTTAGAAGATGCTTGCTCTGCCTTATAATTGTCGTCTAGAGCCTTGCTGGATTTCGAAGGTGACGACTTCTTCGGTGATCGTGATCCTGAGCGTGAAGATCGTGGGGAATGAGTGTCCTCGCTAGTAGATGTCGTCGTCGTCTTCTTTGATTTTTTGGAGGACTTTCCGAAGAAGTTCATTGAGTATTACGGTCGCTGGAATAGTGGTATGCTGAGAAAGGCCGGTCCCGCTGCTTGTCCGTGGAAGAATTGGCCGTTGGTTGGTTCAATCCATGCACCCTCTTTTCCGAGATATTACTGGGAATAAAGTATTAATCACTTTCTGTTTTCTTTCACAACGGTTGATAAATCGAAAACTGAGTGCACAATTGGGCTGAGGGGATGTTGCTTGGAAAAACAAACGAGGGATCAATGTCACCCAGTGAATCAGTTCAGTGTTCGTGATTGGCACTCAAAAATTTATTTGCGCTGCCTGAGTGACCAGGAGCAGCCTGACGTGTGCGGAGCGCAAAAACCCAGTCTTCTGGAACCTTCCAAGAGACTTGGGATTTCGAATCCGAAAAAGGGGTCAAGGATTTAGGGCTTGAACTTGGGGAATTGGGCCTCACTATGTAATTTTATATCACTAATATATATTTCAATGGACTCTCCAGAGAAAAACTTCCCTTTGTTCTATAACTTTTAATTCCTGGAGGGTCATGTGATTGTCGCGTATCTTTTCGCAGGCTACCGCTCAGCCTTGTCCGCAAATCGCGGGTGGCCAGTTTTTAAGGGTGCAGCATGGGTTGAAAGGCTATTGTCTTTCCATTCCACCGATTACCACAGGGAAATCTTTTTGCGCTCTCTCTTAACAAACTTTTAGAAACATCAATTGTATAAACTAAGGTCTTAATACCTCACACAATTCCAATCTCTTAGTCACCTATTCCAACATCCCCATCCCTTTCAATTCAAGCTTTGGGCCAACCAACCCTCTGAACCCCATCCCCGCCTTCACCCCGTTCCTCGCCCTCTCAGCCCCACCCCTCTCCCACAACTCCCTCCTCTAGCATGTATCTCATTCTTCTCCATATCCCCCTCAAACTACCCATAACAGCCTTCAAACCTTCTCTTCAACGAGCCTCGTACACTCTCCATAAACTTATTCCATACTTCCAGGTATTTTGCTTCGAGCACATCAAGCACGGATGTGAATTGGGAGATGAGAAATTCTTAGCGCTGTTGTGTCTTTTCGAGGGTCATTGGCTTGTGGTTATAGAGAGCGGTTTGGATGTATTGGGCTCGTTGGACGTTAATGAAGTTGAGAACAGGGGAGCTTAGGTAGAAACTACTTGGCACTGGAAAGTGGGACGGTTGAGAGGAGGTGGGGGGTTCGGATGATGGTGGTGTAAGTGGCGTGGGCTGGAGCTCGATGGGAGCGTTGGAGGCGGATTTAGGAGGCATTGCTTTCTGTGGTAAAAGGTTGCGAACTGTATCCATGATACTGTGGGTGTGCTCGAGAGTGGGAGAAGTGAGGTGATGGTGATGCTATTCCTGGTCGTCTTGCTTTATTTTATTGATTGGGCATAAAAGGAGGAGAGATACTCGATGGCGTACTCGCGGCCGAATCCTGCTTTGTCCCTGGATAAGAGGACATGGGGGTGAACAGAGGAGAATACAAAGAATAGTCAGGACTTAGTAATCCAGGATCACAAAGCAAACTCGAAAGAAAGCCAAAGGGAAAGTACATCTGTGGGAATGATTGGCCCTCGTTCGTCGTCGAACAAGGGGATTTAGGGATCAGGAGGGCGGCAATACCAAGGAGACTCGATAGAGGATGAAGAGAATGGTCAATTGAGTCCCACTTTGTCCATAAACAAGGACATTCAGGAGAAGTGTACAAGAGGAGGACACAAAGAAAGCTCGAGGAACGATCAAAGAGAAAGTGCTCAAAAGAGGATGATTGTTCTTAAAATAGGAGTGGCAATCTTGTTCTTTGAACAAAGATAACTCCGTACCCCAGGACGTATATAAGAAACCATTTGAATGCTCGAAGTCGGGGCTTCAGCGACCTCGTCCTCCCCTCCATCCATCATGTCGTTCTCAATATCATTCGGGAAAAGTACCCATGCTTGCAGCCACTATGTGTGCGCTGAGCACCCCTTCCCCATGCCATTCGAATGCATGAGATGTTCTTTTTTCGCATACAAGAGAGAGCACGTAGCAGACACACAGATGTCAGGAACATCAGATCTCCCCACGAGCCGCTATCCGGAGCCACCCAAGGACAGGCTCTGCAGCAACGGGCCCTACCGAAACCTCTTCCAGACGTCAATGAGATATGCAGCACCGGCTGTCAACATGTCATACATCTCGTCTTTCAAGCCCACGGTCATCAGCACGATAATCTTGTCGAAAACACGCCCCGCCCCGATCACCACCGCGCCTCGACATGATCACTACCCTGAGCGCTTAGCGCTCTCCCCAAGAGACCGCCCGACGATGTATGCAGGAAATTTCTACACCGATGAGCTCGCACTCTCCCCAGTCGAGGAGAGCGACAGCGAGGAAGATGCGGAGTACAAGGGCGATCTTGAAATTCCTGAGGCTTCCGTCATCGTTGTCGAAAAGAAGGCATCGAAGAAGCCCTCCACACCATCGAGGCGATCGACAAGGCTGACAAAAATGACCAGGCAAGAGTCCAAGGAGGATTCTGACGGTGACTCCTTCGAAGTTGACCATAAATTGATCATCGTTGACAAAAAAACAGGCAAGCAGTTGGACGGCGACGATACCATCAGAATGGATGGACTCGAAAGCGATTCGAAGAGCGACGCCAGCTCAGATGATGAAGACGATGAGGCTTGCGCGATCTGCCAGGGACTCGATTCAAAGAAACCGAACGAGATCGTTTTCTGCGACGGCTGCAACCTTGCTGTTCATCAGGAATGCTACGGAGCGCCAGTCCTTCAGGGAGACTGGTTCTGTAGAGATTGCCGACCACAAGAGGAAAAGGGCAAACAGAAGGTAGGTCAGAGCACCAACCCACCCAAGGCCAAGAAGGACACGCAGAAAGTCGCTCTGAACACCAAGCGCAAGCGCAATTCCCACGAAGAAGACGACGACGAGCAACAGAGCGTTCGCAAATCGAAACGCACCCGAACCCTCAGCGTCATCGTCATCAGCGATAATTCCGAAGAGGAACAGAAGCCAAGTCGTCGAGTCACAAAGCGAAAGCGTGACGTTGAGAGTGACCGAGAAGAGGAGCAGAAACCCACTCGCCGAGTCAAGAAGCGAAACCGTGTTGTCAAGAGCGACTCAGAAGAGGAGCCCGTCATCCGCATGTCGAGAAGAGATCGACCTCGCGTAAGTCACGCGAATTAAGGAGGACAGGTTCAGAAGATAATACCATTCCTTGAATTTTGGGAGGTAACATCCTAGGTAAATAATGAAGATTCATTGATCGACATATTTTATCTCATATTTTGAGCCCCACGTGAATAATCCGTATTTGATAAGTGATTTGAGTATTGATACTAACGTCGTAGCGAGGGAGTACGCCCACTCGAGAGCGCAGTCTTTGTGATGTTGTCTTTGTTCTAGGCATAGGAGCACAGATCATCAAGAAATCTGTTTATGAGTCTTGGCCTCTCGATAAACCCCAGCACCAATGCCTACGACTAATAAGATAGCATTGAAGCCTGACATGATATAGAACGGCGCACCTGGGTCGCTGTCGAAGAGAAGACCACCGAGCTTCGTGAGAAGTAGAATTGCTGCGCCGCCTGAAAGAGAATAAACGCCAGCAATAGAACCTTTGAGGTGGCTTCTCGATGAGGACGGCATGTGTGATGTCGAGGAAGGTACAAGTGGTGCAGCTTCACCTTGCCCATTCGCAATCCGAGCTCGAGCAGAAGCACCTTCCAGTTGGGAAGAGAGATTATAACCTCCTTCGGCACCAAGAACACCCCGGCCGAGTAGACCAAGACTACAAACAATCGCTCCAATCTGGCTTATGCCGATAAGGGCAACGACGAGGAACACCACTGGACTTCCTCCCCTGCCATTAACATCTTTAGGCTCTGGACTAATAAGCCTCGCGAAAGCAGTATAGCCAATGATCCCACAGACGCTGGCTGCGAGGAGTGGAACGTTGAACCGGCGGTATCGATCCGATAGATAACCAAATAAAGGTGCGCAGAGAAGAGCAATGAGTTGGGAGACTCCTGTCAGCTCTGCCGCCAAAACATATGCTGCCCTACACTCTTTCTTGAGCTCGGGCGAGGGGTCGTTTGGTGACCCTTTGCAGAAGCCATTTCTGATGAAGTATGCGTTAACGTAAAGTGGAACGAATAGAGAGATACCCACTGAAGAGGCTCGAGCGACGAAACCTCCAAGGTATCCCAATCCAATTTGGGCGTCTTTAAAGCCCAAGACTGTCGAGTCAAGTAAAAGCTTCCAGTACGGAAGGAAAGGGGCTGGGGGAGGCTCAGTAGCTTCTTGGTCCTCCGATTGAGGTGCAGCCTGATAGCCCTGGGCTGTCGGAGATCTTCCCAGGAGCAAACGCCAGCCCTTTCCTTCTTCTCCTTGTAATCCGCGAAGTCCAAAGAAGCAGAAGCCAGCTACCAAGAACGAGATGGCTCCAACCACGTAAAAGCTGTCCGCCACTGCTTGCCCTTGAGTTATCCCCTTGATATGAGAGAACTGTGCAGGCAGAGGAAGGAACAACGCAAGTGCAACCAGTGCACCACATCCAGTGCAAACTCCAACTAGCCCAGCCAGTCGAGGTGGACTTGACGATGATTTTGCACTCGATGTACTCCTCCTATTCGTCTGTGCAGGTTTCGCCCTTCCATTATAATTTGCAGGTGTTATAGTAGCTTCAGAATCGAGGGACGCGGCTATGCTACCACGGATATTGCCTGGTAGCGGTTCCGTAGGTTCATTCTGGATTTCGTTGTCTCGATTGCCAGTCATTGAGGGTAGGATAGCCGTGACCATTGTAGCTCTGCAGGCATGGTCAGCAATAAATTACCCAATTGAAGCAGAGTACTCACGTCGCAGCGCCCCCAATACTAAAGAATACCCGTGCCAACAACAACTGCGGATAGACATTTCCCGCCTGGACAAACAACAGTAGTGCCAACCCCACAATCGTGTATCCTAATACGCAAACCATCCGAACACCAAGCCGATCGGAGAGTATACCCCACAATGGACACGCAAACAGAGCGACAAGCTCATCCACAAAGCCCAATGTGCCAACCAAGTCTCCGACTCCATCTTTGACTCCGATTAGGTCCGTTATAACGAATGACACGCTGCTGTTCAGGAAGACCAGGAAGGATATCGAGAAGAGACAAACGGCGAATAGATACGCGCAAGCTTGTGCCGTAGTCGTGGAAGAGGCGAACGGCAGGTATTTAGATACCCTGAACATCTTGGATCTCGATAGAGGGTCAATGGCCTTGTTGGCAGTCGTTATTTGGTTGTGGTCATGATGCTGTTGGGTTTAAACCCTTAGTCCTGAGTGAGGTGTCTCAAAAAGGATCGGCAAGGATGTTTGGCGAGACCACATTCTTTGCACCTAGCAAAATAATTTGAACTGGTCAATTGTTTCAATTGAGGAGAGAGTCGTCCAGCACTCACAGTAATAGTATCAGATGAAAGTGCCATTGGAAACCCCGGCTCGCATGTCCGTAGACGCTTTCAACATGTATTCTCTTACGCGTGCGGTGTATCTCCTAATCGCTCAAAGGAG